>NTPY01000384.1:1359402-1469443 GCA_002922825.1 Brachionus calyciflorus
ACCAAATATACTACACACACCTTCATAAAAATTTTAGTTTAGATTCTAAAAATTTAAGGAAAAAAAAATTAAAAATTCACTTTATAAAGTAAAAATACGCAGTTTATTTTCAATGTGACATAATTAAATAAAAAACTTTAAAAATTTTTAATTTTGTATTTTATCTTTCAATTGGTATTAAATAAAATTACGTAAAATTGAATTTGCAATTTTGAAATCTAATCTGAATGTTTCATGAAAAAAAATTTAATAATGCGTAATTAATGATGCTTTTTGTGCATCTTAAATTTGTCTAATGTTCAGCTGTTTTAACATGCACCAAATTCTTAAATTCTTGTTGCTAGATTAAAAAAAATATTTTTTTGTGTGTCATTTTCTTATTTATTTTTGTTTTGGTAAATTTTGAGAAAAGAACTTAAATGAATTTAGTCAACGCGGGTTCATTGTCAAACGACCACAATGACATTTTATTTGTAAATTTTAACCAAGATTGCACGTAAGTTTCCAAATCTAAAACCAGTTAAAAATAAAATTTTTTTTTAAATTCTTTTAAAAGTTCTTTAGCAGTTGGTACAAAAACAGGCTACCGATTATACACTGTAAATTCATCTGAAAAATTACAAGAAACTTATTCATGTGGTATTTCTTTTTTTATATAAACTAAAATTTCTACGTAAGGTGTGTCAAATTTTTTATTTTCAGAAAAAGATATTGAAGATATATGCATTGTAGAAAGATTGTTTTCAAGCAGTTTAATTGCTATAGTAAGCATGGCAAATCCCAGAAAGCTAAGAGTATACCATTTTAAAAAAGGAACAGAAATATGCAATTATTGTTATTCAAATACAGTTCTATCAGTTAGGTTAAACCGAAATGTAATTTACTCAAAGATTAATTTGTTTAAAAAAAAGTGTCTTAATTATTTTTTTAAGAGGCTAGTGGTTTGTTTGGATGAGAGGATCGATATACATAACATAAGTGATATGAGAGTTATTCATACAATTAGAGACATTCCTTCGAATCCAAAAGGTTTATGCGCTCTATCAGTCGATAATGAAAAGTCTTATTTAGCTTATCCGGGTAGTAGTCAAGTCGGAGAAGTTCAAATATTTGATACCATGAACCTTGTAAATTTTGAGCATTCAAAAATGATTTATTTATTTTTAAGTCATAATTAAATTTTTTTTTTAGAGACCAATCACAATGATACCAGCTCATGATAGTCCATTAGCTGCCATTGCATTCGATTGGCATGGTAGTAAACTAGCAACAGCATCTGAGAAAGGAACAGTAATTAGGGTTTTTTCAGTACCTCAAGGAAAACGATTATTCGAATTTCGAAGAGGAATTAAAAGGTATTTATCGATTATTTTCTTCTTAACCACTCCTTTTGTTAGTTTTGAATGAATTTTTTTTAAAAGAAACGCAGCAATTTATTCATTATCATTCAGTCCAGATTCATTGTTTTTAAGTGCTTCTAGTAATTTAGAGACTATTCATATTTTTAGATTAGATGCTCCTAAAGAAAAGTAACATTTATTTTTATGTTTTAATTTCTGCTCTTTTTCCTAAATGTTTATTGTTTTAGACCACAAGAAGAAAATCAGTCGTGGATGAGCTATTTTAATAAAGCAGTACAATCAGCTGCTAATTATTTACCAACACAAGCTTCGGATGTATTGACACAAGATAGAGCTTTTGCTACTGTAAATGTGCCTAATTCAGCTCTTAATTACAGGAACATTTGCGCTTTGACTTAGTATGTATATATTTAATATTAGTAGATAAATTTGAATAGGGAAAAAACGACTTAAACTTACCAACTCATGGAATCTTAGAGTTTTTAGTAAAAAAAAAATATATACCTTATTATGCCTTTTTAAGGACCGGTTATTAGTCGTTTATAAACAAGGTTTTAGAGCATTATTAACCTTAAAGTTTTTCATTTGCGTTAAGATTAAAATTTTAGTTTAGTTAAAATCACACGTGTTATTCTTTTTTCTTTATGAAATTAGATAACATTTGATGTATTAAATTCATTTTCCTAATAAATATGATATTAAAATTTTGACGATAAAAAATAATTCAAAAATAATAAAATATATCAGAAGAAAAGCTATCTCTTTAAGTTATGTAGATTGATATTATGTCACCTTATCTTTCTCAACTATTCTTAAAAATAAAATTTAGACTTTTTTTAAAACTCTTTGCCAAAACCTTAAATTAAATGATTTTTACGTAAATTAAAGCAATTTTACGCAATCAAATTGTCCATTGTAGGACTTTTGAAAATCATTCCTAGCTATTTTATATACTCCCATTTTTATGACTGCCGTATTTCCTCAAATAGAAAGTAACGGAAAATAGAAGAAAATTGCTACTATTTAAGTTAATGGTAGATCCCACAAGCTTTATTAAAAAATGAATCAAATAAAATGAAATTTTTAATTTTGGATTTCTTTCTGAGCGTATAGGTTCGCTATTGTAGGTTAATCCAAGCTCATAATGTAAACATGCTTTGTTAAAGACACAACTTACTGTTTTAATTGTGCTGATTTTAAGTCTCCATTTAAACATCCAGCTGTATATTGAATTTAAGAATTTTTGAAGTCTTAACTTAATCACAATAAATTGTGATTAAGCTAATCAAATAAATTGAATAAGAGTGGACCCAGGAAGCTTCCTTGAGGCACACCATTATCGATTAGTTTTTTAGTTGACAGAAATCGAACTACTCTGACCATAAAACATAAATAACTCAAATAAAATGAAATTTTTAACTTAAATAGTGGCTACTTTCTTCTATGTGTTGAAATACTGTAAATAAAAAAATGGTAAAATTACAGAAAATGGTAAAAAGAGGCAATTTTTCATTAACTTTTTACTTTTTTTACCATTTTTTCCTTTGATTTTAACGTAAATTTTCGCAAAAGCATGTGTCCAAACACGCTTGTAAGGCTTTGTACATTAAATTTCAATTCGTCATTTCAATTCATTCAAATTGCTAAAACTTTTGAAGGAGAGTGATAAAATTTTTCTGTAAATTGCTACAAAGTGTAACAATTTTGCTACAAACAAAAATATCAGTCTGCAAAAACTCTATATCTTTGCAAAATTTGAAACCTCATTGAAAAATGTTCTATGTGCAATCTGCAACATTTTTGCAGGCCTATATTTTTGAGTGTAGCAAAGTAGCAAAGTTGTTACACTTTTTAGCAATTTACAGAACAATTTTATCACTTACCGATCAAAAGTTATTTTGATTTGCATGAATTGAAATTACGAACTGAAATTTACTGTACAGAGCCCGCTTGTAACTAATAAAATCAAATTAATTGAACCTAGAGTTAAATCGAGAGATATCATCATTTAAAAATACTAAATAATAAATTCATTTTTTAATTTTAAGCATCCAAAAGAACTTAAGATTATTGATGGCAAGTGCAGATGGTTACTTTTACATGTTTGATGTGAATACCCAAGAGGGTGGTGTATGCAAATTATTAACTCAATCAAGCATTTATGTACCGAATTCGAGTCTTTTTAATAATAGCCTTGGTAAGGACGTAGTTAATAATTCAAATTTTAATAGTAATCCAATCAATATAATCGACAACAATAATCTACTAGCCAATAATAGCTGTGCTAGTAATAACATTATAAATAATAATATTTACCATCAAAATACAATGTCTGATAATTCGAATGAATTTAACAAGAATTCAGACTCGAATTGAATAGATCAAAAATCTTCTTTTTTTTTGTTGGATAATTTTTTTTGAAACCATTTTAAACTTGTACATTTTGAAAACAAAAAATCACTTAGTTTAAACAAAACAAAAAAACAGCCTTTACTTACTACTTAAACTTTTTTTTTATATTTACATTAAACCTGGCATTTTGAGGAAGGTTTTTTTTTCAGTTGAGACTTTTTTGCTTAAGATTTTTACTTTTATAAGACTTGAAAAAAAAATTTTTTTAAAAGAGTTTTATTTAAAAATTTAAATAAAACAATTAAAAAAAATATTCACTTTCGAAGGTCACTTCTATCGATCAGCTTAAAATCAGCGTTTAAATCCGCTGATCCGAATTTAGATTAAAATTTTTAAAAAAATTAGAAAAATTAATTTTATTCTAAATTTTAAAAACGAAATTCAAACAGCACTTAATTTTTTAATAAAAAAACTCTATTTACTCTAAGAGTGTGGAGTCGATATCAATAATAATTCTGGTGGTTCATATGCACAAGCAGCTTGTAAAAATGTGAAAATAGAACCAGGTATGAATCATTTTTCTAACCATCCTTTTTTTTTAAATATAGTCTAACTAGAGTAAGATAATTTATAATTTTTTTATAAAATTTTCTAGATGATAATGAAAGAATAATTAAGAACGAATTGGCATCTCAAGCTGGAGTAGCCAAAAATTTAATAAAACTAAGCGACACGACCGAATTTCCGCCAATGATTACAACAAAGTCGAATTGAACATAGCTTTTATTTATTTGTTTTGTAGAATTTTAAAAATTATTTAAGTTGTATTTATTTTTTATAAAAAAAGAAACAACCAAAATTTTTTTTTAGTTTTTAAATAAAATTTTTAGTTAATAAAATTTTATATTTATGCATTTTTTTGTTGTTGTTGTTGTTGCTTAGAATCAATGTTGCATGAATTTAATTAAGTCGGAAAAAAATTGCTTTTTTTTTGATTACCCACGATGTTTTTTGTTCCATTTTGTATTTTATTTTTGGAATAAAATTAAAAGTACTATTATTTTTAGAATTTTTTTGTTTTTTTAGATTTTAAAATCAAATAAAAAAGGTTTTAATTTGAATTTTGTGTGAATATTTAACTGAAAAAATAAGAATTTAATTAGTTGTCTTTGGAAGACTTTTATAAGATAACCAAAAATGATAGATGACAATGAATCTACATTGGCTAGAACTGGTTCTTTGATTCAAGTTTTCTTAGAGAACACATTCGATTATTTGAGATTATTTATTCCTTTACTTTTAGTTTACAAGCTTTACCAAAGATACTCAGTCAACAAAAAAACGGGTAGGTGTTTCTTTTAATAAAACTAGGTTCTAGGTTTAAGGATGAGTAATTACATAAATAAATTTATGTTAAATTTATTCATTAGGCTAATTATCTTAAATTAAATAAGAAAAAATTTATTTAAAAAAAATAAACAATCTATGTTTAATTTTCAGTTCATACTACCATAAAATAATAATAAAAAATACAATTGATTGTTTTTAAATATTTTTAATTGTTATGGTAAAAGTAAAAAATTTTAAAGGTTTATAGGCAAAAATTGAAAGCATATAATTTTTTTTATTGAAAATTTTACTAGAAGATCCATGATTTGCTTTACTATTACCACGAAATGATTTTTACTTTACACATACCGTAAAACTGCATTTTTTTTGTTCGATTTTACACTTTTTGATCGAAAATTTTGTGACGATATAAATTATGTTTGTATCCATGAAAATATCTGCTTTTTAGATTATTTTCAGTAATTTATCAATTTATTATTTTAAAAAAATCTTTCTATTTTTAGGATTCTTCATTTATTTTTATTTCTTTCCTTCAAAATCGATGAATTAACCATTTTTTTGTACCATGGAACAGAGTTATCAAATAAAAACAGTACATCTCTGAAATAAGTTGACAACTTTTTAAACGAATCTTAAGACGGTCTTAAGCAACCCATAAGCAATGTCTTAAGACGTCTTGAAGAGCTCTTAAGCAAGTTTTAAGCATAAAAAATATCCTCTTAAGACGTATCTTAAGCTATAATAGATGATAAAATAAATTAAATTTGAAACAATTAAATTTAATAAAACAATTAAATAAATTTTAAAAAAAAGAGCTCAGGTAAATATTTATAAAAAATTAACATAATTTTTTTTATGTTCAAGAGCAATAATTTTGGAAACGTCTTCAGAAAAAAATCGTCTTAAACAACTCTCAAGCATTGCTTTTTGACTACTTAAGATCTCTTAAGACGCTCTTAAATAGCCTCTTAAGCAGACTGTCAACTTTTTTCAGAAATTTACTGTATCTAACTATAAATTTGGCAAGTTTTCTAAAAAAGGGAACATTTATATGGGATGAAAAACTTGAAACTACAATTTAAAATATGTTTAAAAAGCTAAAAATAGAGGTTAAAAAAATTTTTTAATATTTTTTTTATCCCCTAAAAATGTTCGCTTTTTAAGAAAACATGCCATTTAGATTTTCATATTATAAATAAATACATAAGATAATTTTTAAAAAAATGCTGCTTTCTTCGGAAAAATTAGAGACTGCTAGTGATACAAACATGATTTTTACCGTCATAACTTACTATCAAAAAATGTATACAGACATATAATTGTTACATGTTACAAAACTGAAACCAACAATTTGTACTTGGTACTAAAAATGTCCACTTTAGCCGAATTTCGTCTAAAAGAGTGTCTGTTTTTGAAATGAAGGTTATACCAGAAACGGAAAAATAATAATTATTTCATGTGTAATAATTCACTTAAGGTTCCTTGACTGTATGGCCTTTATTGGCCGGACTTTGTTTGACGAGTGGTCTCCTATACTTGTCGATTGACTAACGAAAATAAACCGAAAACGTCCCGTTTTTGGCGACAATTGTTTGATTTTATAAAAATAAACATGAATTTAGGTTATGGTCAAAATTCATGATTGATTCATTTTATAATAACTACTGTAAGTTCTTATACACTTCTTCATCATGTTTTAACTTTATGATCCGTTATCATTGATAAATGCCTCCTTCAATTTTTTAGATCACATTTTTTTTCGTGTTAATTTTAAATCAATTTTTTATTTTAAAGATGAAAATTCAATTCTGATTAAGTTTTTAAACTTATTTACATACGGAACTGGAAAATCAGCTTCGGCGCAAACTGGATTACCCACTACAGTTCATGATACTAATGTAATTATTGAAAAGAACATTCCTTCAAAACACACTGAAAATGAAAGAGAAGAAACAACAAACTCCAAAAAAATTTTCCAATTTTTAATTTGTTTTGTTGGCCTACAAGTTTCATTTCTAATATGGGGTGTTATGCAAGAACGTATAATCAAATATGGCTACAAAAATTCAGATAATCCTAATTTTAAAACTAAAGAGGACATTGAAAACTTTAAAAATAGTCAATTTTTAGTTTTGTCCAATCGTTTCGCTGGTTTAATATTAAGTTTGCTAATAATGTTTATATCGAATCGTCAAATGATTCGTATTAAAGGCTATGGTGTGATAAAATTACCATTTTCATCGATGGAAAAAATTGCTTCTTCCAAAAATTGGGCACCCTTATTTGTTTGCTCTTATTCATCATTATCTAATGTTTTGAGTAGTTGGTTTCAATATGAATCTCTTAAGTATGTAAGCTTTACTAGTCAATTACTAGCTAAATCAAGTAAAAGTGTTTTTGTTATGTTGACTGGTAAAATAGTATCGAACAAAAATTATAAAGCCTATGAGTATTTGAGCGTTTTTTTAATTGGTGTTGGAATTTTTTTATTCAGTGATTTGAATAAAAATGACATGAGCCAAACTAATAAAATTTTATCGACTACATTTCCTGGTTTTGTATGTCTCTTCGGTTATTTGGTCACAGATAGTTTTACTAGTACTTGGCAAGATAATTTAATTAAAACATATTCAATGTCAAGTATATCGTTGATGTTTATGACTAATTTTTATTCGTGTTTGTACACATTGGTTAGTTTGATTTATCAAAATCAATTAGAAGAGACATTTAGCTTTATGAGTAAACATTCAGAGATTACACATCATATTGTTTTATTGTCGATTACAAGCGCAATTGGACAGATATTTATATTTGTTACAATACAGAAATTTGGTGCTCTTGTTTTTTCGCTTATGATGACTACTCGTCAAATTTTGTCCATATTTTTATCCTCAATTATTTTTAACCATTCCATGTCATTCCAAAGTGTCATTGGTGTATCTGTTATATTTTTTGCGCTTTTTTTACAACAGTATTTTAAGTTTAGAGAAAAAAATAAGAAAAATTTTCAACGGTTATAGGAAGCTTAGTAAAAAAAAATGCCTTAAAATTTTCTTCAGCCATTTTTTACTTGATTTTATTTTTAGTTTTTTTATATTTTTAGTTTTTTAATAAAATTTTTTAAATCAATATTTTATAAGCTTAAAATTTATCTTATGAATTAAACGAACTTAAAATTTTGATGCGGTTTGTTTTGAGATTAACATCATCAGCAGGTCGGCTTAATAAAAAGGCTTCGAGGATAGCTAAACATTTCAAAAGGTGGATAAAATTAGTGTATCTTATTTTCTTGCTTAAAATCGACTAAAAATTGCTATACTGAAAGGCTAGATCATAACCAAGAAAAATTAATTTGATTTTTTCTTATGATATTCTTGAAGGTGCTTATTAGTTTCTAATTTTTATTAGAACAATTAAAATTTTCTTTAATATTTACTGGTGGGAGAAAGGTGAAGAAAAAAATTGGAAAAAATGATGGAACAAAATAGAAGGATTGCATCCTTCCAAAATTTTAAGAAAAAAAAATGTAATTTGCTATATTGGATATCCTTTTCCAACTGATCAGAGATGATAAATTCGACGTGCCTGTCCCGAACCAATAAAACTAATTTTTAAGTTTAATTTTAGGATCCTATTAACCCCAAAATATATTATTTTGTTTTAGTTTTGAATTTATTTATTTGAAAAATAATTTAGGGTTTTACCCCAGGGCTGTTTCGAGCGACTAACGCCCTCTTTTCCCTTTTTCTAAAATATAAGTTTCGATTTCAATAAAAAAAAAAGTAATTGAAAAATAAAATAAATTTGAAGTTTGATAACATTATTTTTTTATATGATTCGAAGTTTTTAATTCGGTTAGAAGAGATAGCTGAGTGGTGTTTGAAACTTAAGAGATGAATCTTGGTTCTTATTGCTAATAAAGTCGTTTTTTTTTTTCGCGATTAGTTCATGGTGTGTTCTCGATTTAAAAAATTTGACGAATAGAGAATTTGATCTTTCTTATGTTTTTTTCAATTTTTAGTATTTTGTGGATGGTTTCGATGCTAGTTTTTATGGGAAAGAATTTAATTCATTTTAGTTTTGAAGATTTTAAAATAAAATATTGGTGACTGGGTCATCCGGCGAGAACCAAAGCACATTTTTTAAAAATTATCAAATTTATTTTTTTTCTGGTTAAAATGAAATGATTAACGAGTATTCTTAAAGTTCTTCTTCGTAAAAACCTTGGCTAAGACGGTATATTTAAAAAATGATTTTTGAATTGTTTTTTTTTTGGTTTTCTTGGACATATTTAGATTAAAAGTTATTTGAATCTTTAAAATTAAACTTTGCATTTTCCTCCGACAAAAAGTTTCCCTTGAAATATTTGTATTTTGTGACAGAATATAAATTTTAAAATTGTAATTAATTATAAAAAAAAAACATTAAACCAATCGCTTTTTTTAATGTTTGAACTTATAAAGAAAAATAAATAGCTCAAACCAACCAAAAGGTATTGAAACAATGTCTGTAATTTAGTTTGAATTTGATTATTTATATCAACTAGAAAATTTGAATTTGAAATCTTTTTTTTTGCGTATCTCGAAAAATGTATCTCTTCCACATGAACTGTCATTTTAAGTATCTTTTTTGGTAGTTTATGTATTTCGACTAATCAACATTTCTATTAGAATTAGCTTAGAATAATAGCTTTAATTTATGGTCAACGCATTTTTATTTAACTCAAATCAATTTCTAATTTAATAAAAGAAAAAGTGTTTGACCAATTCAAATTCTTTCGGACACTTTTAGACATTTTTTTTTCATTACATAATTAAAAACTCATAAAATTTGGTTTTTTGTTTAAAATTTAAAAATCAGCTTTAAATTATTTTGATTGATTTTTATTTTCAAACATAAATAAGAATTCCGAAATGAAAAATCTTGATGAATTCGCTAAACAATTTTAGTAATTTATGATATGAGGTAGAGTTTCTTATTATCCTAAAATTCCCATTTGTTTTTAAACAAAATGATTTATTTTTTTTTGCTGGCAATATGAAGATTGAAAGGCTCAAGTTTTTAAAAATATTTAAAAAGCGGATTTTTAATTAAAGTAAATTAAAATATAGAAGCCATTTAGGTCCTTAATTCACTTATGATTTTTTGTTTGACTATAGGAAGTAGTTTAGAATTCTTAAAGAAATTTTTCAAGCTAGAAAAATTCAAGTCGTGAATATTTTAATTTTAACGATATGGAAACTAATTTAAAAAAAAAACAACAACAGAAAGAAAACTATAAGCGGATACTCAAAAATAATTTGAACTTATGAAATTAGACTGCAGGATATCACGTCTTTAAAAAACCAACTTTCAAATAACTTTTTTTCTTTTAAATCAAACAATATTTCAAAAATTTTTGATAGAGTTTTCAAATATAAAAACCAAATAGATAAAACTAGGATAAATCATTTTTAAACAAGGTTAATTTCAAAACGAACATGAATTTCAAAATTAATTTAATTTCATTGAAAAACAAATTTGTAATCTAGTTGAGAAAAAATATCAATGTTAGGCTTGATTAATTTTTTGAACTTGGAAAAAAATTTTTTTTAATTTTACAAATAAATCTTGGTTCTTTATTTTTTATTGCTTACTGAATTAAATGACTTAAACATATCGGTTAAGGGTTAAACTTGCAAAAATAAAAAGATTTTGGATCACTTAAGAAAAAGTTATTAGTTAAGTTAAAAAGTAAATTTTAAGTTTATGTAGAAAAAAAAATATTTTGAAATATCAAATTTTGAATGAATTCAAGCCTAAAGACCATAACATAGTTTATTCTAAATCTAACTAATTGATTTTAGATTTTAATGTTAAAATGGGAAATGCAAAAATATAACCTTTTTGTTAAATGTTTTTAATTATTTGTTTAAATAATTTTCAGCATTCATGTGATTATACATGTTGAATTTCACGCTGAAATATTTCTAAAATTTTACTTAAATTTAAATTCATTCATTAATGCACAAAATAAATGGTGTTTTTTCGATGTAACCGATGACTCTTAAGGTTTTAAAGCATTTTCATGACAAAGTTATGTTTTAAATATTTAAAGAGAGTAGGTTCCTAAATAAAAGAATCTTATTAATTTCGTCAAAACAATTAAAGAAGAAAGAAATTATGTGAAGGTATAAGAAACAAAAGTATTATTGAGATTTACTCTTTTTTTTTACTTATTTCCAGATTTAACTCTTTTTAAAGTATTCATTTAGTCCAAGAATTAATAAAAATAGAACTGAATTCGAATCGACTAAAATTTAGTTAAGAACTTAAGTTGAACTAAATTTTAAGATCAATCGTTCTTGAAAATTAATTGAAGATTTTAAATTATATAATCAGTGGGTCACAAAATTTACCAGACCCAATAATTTTCTAGTTTAAAAAGTTTTTATATAGGAGGCTTCTAAATCGGCATCAGCGAACAAACAAACAAGACTATTGTAAGAGATCCTAAATACCAGAAATAATTATTCCGTCCCAATAATTGTTTTTTTTTCTAATCTATTTTTAGAGCACAGGAACCTTAAAAGTCAAAACAATAACGATGACGTTTGTTTTATTATTTTTTATTACCTAATTTTGATTACACTGATGTTAACATCACGTATATTTAATCTATTTCTATCAAATTTATGTGATAACCTTACCGTAAAACCTTGCTTATAAGCGACTAAAAATCGCCTCTTTGAAAGGAAAAATCGTACTCTAAACAAATCAATTTAATTTATTATTATGACATTCCTGGTAGAGTTTAGAGTGGTCTATAAAAATATCAAAAAAATTAAAATTTTTCTGATGACTATTCTTCTGAAAAAGAGGGATCTGGGGGTCCGCTTATAAACAAGGTTTTACGGTACTCGAGGCTCTCTCAAACTTCTAATACAAATAAAATTTACTTAAACAGTTTGTGGTAGAACTTTGCTCCAGAAAATCGTCTATATTTCACAAAAAATTATTTTTTTTTTGTATAAGTGAGTGTACCCAGAATATGGAAACGTATGAATAAAGTTTAGAATTATAATTTTCGCTAAATATCATTTCATTAATTTCTTAAAACGATTCGAAATAAGAAACTGTACCTTTTTAATATTGTGTTTTACTTTTTTATTAATCGATCATTCACTTTTGAGATTTATTTTTCAAAAAATTATTTTTTAAAATACAATTTTGCTTAGAAATGAACTCAGGTTATTGGTTTATATCAATTGATTTAAGAACAGTAATGAAAAAAAAATGATTTTGGTTTTGAATGAATTGAGAGATCAATTTAAAATTTAGCGCGATTAAGCATAAAAATAAAGCTAATACTTATTTTTACTATTTTATTAACGGTTCACAGTCCAAATCCAATATTTTACTATCATATCAATCAAAGTCTAACAAACTTAGGGTTCTCATAGAAAAAAAAACAAAAGCTAAAAATTCATTTAAAAAATAAAACCTTGTTAAAGTCTAGATGCCCTTAAAAAATTAAATCAATTAAACGAAATCGTATTAATTGTTTTTCTAAGTGGACTAAGAAAAGTGAGTTAAGAAGAAATAAGTTTTTTTTGAAAAATTACTTTAAGTTAATCTAAAATATTAATTGATTTTTACAATATTAAGGTTATTTTTTTTTTCTCAAATTTTAAGCACCCTTAAAAATTTAAAGTAAAAAAAAAAGTATTTTTTTTTGTTTTAAGAATTAAGTTCTATGAAAAAAAAATTAGTCGATATGAAATGAGTTATAGATCAATAAGATTTAATAAGAGTGAAGTAAACTTGAATCGAAAAGGTTCCTCGTCGAATCAATCTCGAAATTTTAACAATTCAATTTCAAATTTAAAAATAATAAAATATTGCAAAAATGAGCAAGATATTCCTAACAATTTCAAAGATGATTTAAATGACGATACAACAACAATAACAACTGGATGTTGTAGTTTTTCTGGTTGTATAATGTGTTTAGATAATCAACATTTGCTCAGTAATAGCACTAATTTTAATACTACTGAATCGACAAATTTAAAATTTATTAAATATCAAAAACAACCGAGCGATCTTAAATTAAATTTAAATTATTTAAAACTGGATTCTTTCGATAGAAAAATATTTTGTGCTCAAGGTAAGACTTTTCTCTCTTTTTATGTTCATTTTCAATAATTCAGATATTTATTCTAATTTAAATTGCTCATGATTGAAAATTATTTGTGTCTGTTTTTTGTCTTAAATTTGATTCCAGATATTCCTTAAATTAAACACTTTTTTTTTAGGATTTATATAAATTGATTTAGAGATTGATTTTTCTTAGGGTTGTAATCAACTTGTTTTTTTTTATTTTTAATTTTTGATTTATGTTCAATTAGATTTTGGAATAAAAAATGCTTATCTTTACTGGCTAGTTTCTTTATTAAATTTATCCACAATATCTTTTAAAAAAGTAAAGGTTGCATGAATTGGTAACTTAATCTAATTATGTTAAGGGTTTAAACGATTATTTTTAGTTCTAAAGAAAAGAAAAAATGTTGTAAAGTTGTGTTGTATAAAGAGACAATCAAGAACAAAATAAATATTTGATTCGTTTTTCTATCAAGTTGCACTTTCCTTTTTAAACAATACAAAAAGGGTTATTTCGGTTGTTCAATTGGGTTTGAGGTTTCTCTTTATGATTATTTTTCTTTCTTTTTCTACACTTATGAACTTATACTTATAACTATATTCTTTGGAAATAATCATGTATCCCAATGCCAAATTATAAAATTATGCGTTTTTTGGTTAATTTTTCAAAATTTTCAATATCTAAAAAAAAGTAAAAAAATCTTATTTATATTCCCACGTTTCTTCGTTAATAAATATTGGAACTTTAATCGTTAAATCGACTGTATTTATAAAATAAAATTTTCTTTCTTAAGGTTGGCATTTAAATTTCAAAGTTTAAGATCAAAAAAATTTTATAGCAGATATAAGATTTTGTCAGCCAAGCTAATTAACCAATATTTTTATGAAATTCTTTAAAAGGTTTTTTAGTTTTTTATTGATTAGAACATGATTTTAGGTTTAACTTAGCCTTTTATATCTGTAAAAAAAACAATATCGAAAGTTCACTTTTGGGTATATACAGTACAAATTAAAACTAACTTGTACGATTTTTTTTTCCTTCCTCTTTATCAACTTGTCCTTTCCTTTCGCAGAAAAGGAAAAGTTTCAAAAAAACACATTAGATTGGTTATTCGTGAAACCCACGGAATAACTATGTCTAAAACATGGACATGGATAATTTTTTTTAACCACTAAAATCCGGACAGTGGAATTTTTAAAAAATAAATTAAAAAAAATTAATGCAATTGTTAAAAATTATTGGGTACAAGAAATCATTTTTTTAGTCACCCCAGAATCCATCCCGGCAAGTGTTTTAAATATTGATTTTTCTTTGCATAGGAAAAATTTTACCGAAGAAGTGTACTCTAGTTTGTAGTGAATTTTAGATGCCATATCAAAAATATTAAGTCAAAAAAGAGTTAGTAAATTAAGTTTAAAATTTTTTCGTTTTAAATAAACTCCGTTTTTTTAAATTTTTTTTGTTCGTCCGAGTACGGATTTCAAGGACATCCGTTTATATTAATTTTGGCCTTATTTAGGTCTGTAGGGTGTAGGTGTAAGGTACACACAAACTTAAACGTAATCAGTCCAAACTTGTTAATTTAACAAAATTTTTGTCTTCTGTTGCATTTATCTTTGAGAATGTCCAATTTAAACCATACAATTAAAATTTAATATCCTTAATGGTCACATAGCATGGTCGTTTTGCATTTTCTGAAGTTGAACAGATTTCATTTGATTTTATCATTGTATCTTTAATAATTAGGTTTACAATTTTTTTTCATCAATTTCCAAATTGATTTAAAGAGAAAGAAAATTTTATTTGACTTAGCTTTGCCGTTTTGCACCCGAATTTTACCAAAAATTACCTTTTCTCCTTAAAATGTGATATATTAATCGTAGCTTAACAGCATTGTTTTCTTGTAAAAAATAAATCTACATTAGAACTAAAGGTTTAAACGATTTACATTATCAGCCAAAAAAGAGGATGGCTATTGACCCATTATTCTAAAAAATATTTTTCTTTCTTTTTCACTCAATTTTTAGTAGAAAACTAACAATAGATTGATTAACTTATATGTTTGTAAACTGAGAGTATTTCTTTAAGAATTAATAATAAAAGTAAGCGAAGCCAAGGTTTTTACAAAATTTAATCTAATGAAAAAATTTCTTACAAATCAAAAGTACAAGCATGTTTATTTATATTCAAAAATAATTAGAAGGATTTTTGTAAACTTTATTAAATAATTCCAAAATTTACCACAAATAATACGCTTTATTTTTCATGAGTATTTTAATTCGCCACTAATCAAAACTTTTTATTTTTATTAAAAATATTTATTTATTTAATTGTTTTCTTAGATGAAAGAGATGCAATGCAAAAGAAAACATTTACCAAATGGATTAACAAATATTTGAACGAGGTAAGCTGAAATTTTATATAATCTCTTAGAGGAACCCGAAAAGGAGCATTGGTTAAGCAATCGTAAAATAAAAAAAAAACATATGAAACCTCTTGATTTAATTTAGAATGATTACTCGCAAAAACAGCGATGATTCTCAATTTAAAGAATTTTATTGTTTTAAGTAAAAGAAAAAATCAATAAATATCTAGAAAAATTACAATAATTTTAATTATAATATAAACTAGTTAAATGCAATTAGATTTAGCTTAGCTATTAGAATGAGATCTACATACTTTTGTGAATTGATTCAGCGATTTAGAATCGATTAGAAAACGTTAAAACAAAGAAGAAATAATAATAAAGCTTGATTTATCATATGCCCATAAATACTAAATTATTATCGCCAAAGCAAAAAACAACGTCTGAGTGAGAGTGTGTGCGTAAATGTACATAGGGCTATCTATTTATCTTTAACAATATTTCGAAAATTTTAACTTAAGATAAAAAATAATCTTTATTTTTTTTGTTTTTCTTTTCGAAAAACTGAAACATAAAACTTTATTTTTCTCTATCAAATTCCGAAAAGGTCACTTAATACTCGATCAAAAATAACTTTTTTTTTAATAAATATATTGTTGCTCATATATATTTTTAATATTTTTTTGTTGTTCGTTATTTTAGATTGGTACAAATATAAATGATTTATATGAAGATTTGAAAGATGGTACCAACTTACTCTTACTATTACAAATATTAACAAAAAAGAAATTTGTAAGTAATTTTTTTTGTTGTAGTTGTTGTTAAGATTTTAGTTTTATTCTTTTGTTTTTTGGTTTTGTAGACAAAAGAAAAAGGAAGTTCAAAATTTCATTCACTTCAAAATATTCAAATATGTTTAGATTTTTTGAAAAGCAATAAAGTAAGTATTTTTATTTATATTCATTTGATTATAAGCAAATATTATTCCATGTCTAAACTTACTCTAAAATTCGAATCCTCCGGATATTTTAAAAAAATTTTAAATATTTTTTGTATTGGTGTTTCTTTTGAATATTTTAAGAACCTCAATTATACCCGTGCAAAAGCACCCATGAATGCGAACTTTGACGGTTTTTACAATTATTATAAATTGCACAAGCTTTCAAAAATAATTTCTCATAATTATAAATTTAGTCTGCGATTGTTAAATTTTAAAAACGTTTTCTCAACAAAAACGATTCGCTTTTTCGTTTCTTTTGAGGCTTGAAATTATTTTTTGTGTTGAAGAGATATCTATTTATTTTAGCAAAATTTGTGCTCAAAATTTTTTGTCAAAAATTTGACCAGTTGGTCATTGATTTAACATAGATTTTTGATTGCTAAAAATTATAGCAATTATAGCATTTTTATCGACAATTATTAGATAAAAATAACCGAAAAAATATTCTTTGAATCAAATTTTTACATTTTCTTTTTGGTCCGTTTCCATAAATAAATTTTTGACAAATCCTAAGTTTTTAATTTGTGATGAGAAGGTTTCTTTAGTAAATTTTCATTTTTCATATTTGCTCAAAAATTTTGACGCAATCGCTGAATTTTTTAGGAACCATTCCCTTTTTAATAGCATTAAAATTTTTTTTGAATGTATAAAATGTGAAATACTTTCAACTAGAGTTGTTTACAAGTCTTTTAAGGCTTCAAGTTCATATTTTTAACTAAAAATTATATTTTTTATGTTGAAAAAATTTTTTTAACTTAGGCTTAAACAAAAAAATTTCAAAAAATTTGAGCTTGAAGCCTTATGAGAATTGTAGAGACTTGTTTTTTGAGACTTGTAAACAGCTCTGGTTTCAACACACTTTAAGCATAAAGTAGAACGGGCTTATATGATAACCAGATTTACTTTGGTTATCCCAACAATTTTACGTTTACGACACGAAATTCGAATTAGAAATATATTAAAGAGATGTACAAAATGGTATGCAACTTTGGCATAATTCGTTTAAGCTTAAATAGAAATTATAAAAATTCACAAAATTCACTTTTTTTACAAACAAACAATAAAAATCGTCTTAAGTACTGGATTTAAGCAATAAATGTTTTTTTTATTGTTTTATTTAGCCTTCCGCTTCATATTTTGAAATTTTCTGCATCAAGTTTGAAATTCTTTTTTCTTTCAAAAATTATTTTCGATTTTGAAACCTTTTGATTTCGAGTTAACTGAAATTAGCCAAAAAAAGATAATCGAAAGAAAAATGAAAAAATTATATCCATTTTCAGTAATTTTGATGTATCTAAATCTGTGAGCTATAGTCAAATCTCTAACTTAAAGGCCTATTTAGATCCTTAATCTTTTTAAAAAAAGAAATAGATTTTCCTTCAAATAAAATGTTCATTTTAATTTCTCAAAATTAATGAATTAAAGTGGCCGTATATCAAACAAAACTTAAGTTTTCAACTTTGGTTTGACCACTAAGTACACGATTGGATGTTTTTTTTTATAAAATAACTTTGTTGTGTTGCATTTCTTACAAAAAAAATCAAAAAATTTTAAAATATAGAGATGAAGGCTAAATGAAACAATAAAAAGTTTAAGAGTAAAACAGATCCCAAATCTATGGTCTAGATTACATTCAATATTTAATATTAAATTTCATGAATGTTAAATTTAGGCCGGAATTATAACTAATTTAAGTCTAATCTTGTCTTGACCTCTTTCAGGCAGTTATTTTTCAGCACATATAAAAAGAAATTGAGAAATTTTTTATAATTCCAATAAAATTATTTCCAATGCTTTTCCCTCAAGAAACGCGGACAATTTATTGACAAGGAAAAAAATGAAAAATCAGATTAACTAATAAATTAATATTTCTGACTTTTATTTTTCAAATTAAAAATAGATCTGGGCTATTTTGCAAAAAATAAAATCAAAACCCAATATATTTATCTAACCCGAAAATTTTTCATTTATCTCTTTGAGCATGAAAAAATATGCCTAACAAAATAATATCTTTATTTATTAAGCAAATGATCCTGAAAATAAACAAAAGAAAGAAAAAAAAACGAGTTTAGATCCGGAAAATATTGAGTTACGAAAGTTAATACTTTATTTTGTTTTTTTTTCAATAGTTAAAGCTTGTTAAT
The DNA here is from genome assembly GCA_002922825.1 of Brachionus calyciflorus. Lineage (NCBI taxonomy): Eukaryota > Metazoa > Rotifera > Eurotatoria > Ploima > Brachionidae > Brachionus > Brachionus calyciflorus. The sequence goes on from NTPY01000384.1 coordinate 1,378,115, forward strand.
ATACATAGTGAAGATATATATTACGGAAAACAAAAAATAACACTCGGCCTCGTCTGGATCCTCATTTTATACTTTCAAGTAAGTCAAAACTTTTTTTTTTAATTTCTTTTTAATTAGAAAAATCGTTTCAAAAACTAATTATTTTTGTTATTCTTGAAAATAATAAAGATAATAATGAATCTAAACACCCCTAAAGAATTAAAGGTAAAAAGCTTTAAAAGATAATAATCATAATTTTTGACCAAGCATGATTTTTGAAAATTATTTTGAATTATTTGAATTATTGAATTGAAAAAAAAAGAAAATTAAGAAATTATTTGTTGATTTGTTTTACATTGGTCTTAATAATTGACAATAATTGAGTAGCATAAAATTATGGTTTTAAAGCAAAAAAAATTGGTTAACTTCTTAATATATTTTAAAAAAAATATTAATTATTTTTTTCTTTATTGATTCTTGATAGTCCTATAAGCTTAATTTTAGTATTTTATAAAAAGAAGTCTTTAAGTTTTGATTTGTTTTTAGCAAATATGAGTTATTAAGTGAAACTTTAAAATTATTAAATTTAATTTTTAAAAAGCATTAATCTATTTTATTCAATGTGTAGTCAAAGCTTTTATTTTTGGATTTATTTTTCTTGGGAAAAAAAAGTCAAAATTTATTCAAATTTAATTTGCATGTCTTAATCAAAAGACTTAAATAACTGGGATCCTATGGAGGACAGAAACTAAATTAATATAAAAATTTTATAAAAAATAATAAGGCCACTTTAACATTATCTCATTTTGACCCGATTTTGAAATTTAAGATTTGTATTTTTTCAAAACTAAAAACGAAAATATTAAATAGAAATTTTTATTTTTTTTTAAAATTGATTTCACGATCTTTTTTTTAAAAAGGAAATTCAATTTTACACTTTAAAAAGTCTAAACATATTTTAAAAGAGCACCAATTATTATATTCTACAGAGAATACCAGTAAACGTTATAATTTATTGATTTTATTTAAAAGGAAATTTAATTTAATTTTTTTCTAAACTAAATATTCAAAAGGTGTTTAAGGTTTTTTTGGTAAGAAGTCCCCTAAAAATAAAATTTCCATTTCGAAATCAAAACATTTTATTTTTTAAACTTTAAGTAAATAAATTATTGGCGCCTTAAGTTATTTTTATAGCAATTTAAACGAAAAATAAAATGTTGTTTTTATTATTTTGAAATCAACAATTTAAATTTGTATCCTAAGAGCCTTTTAAGCCTAATAGAGTTGCTATTAAAATTTGATAAATACTAGCCATCGCTAAGAAAAACATGATTGATAAAGTTCTTTATTAACAACAATTTAGGATATCTTTTTAAATGATTAACAACTAGCTTTATTAAGTCTTAAATGTTTTTTTTTTAATTTAAAAACAACAATTTGATCTATATATTTAAGTATTGGGTACTCTTTTAAAAATAGAAAAATTCCTTTTTTTTTATTTATTTTTTTCAAATTTATATTTTATTTTCTAAATTCAAATTCAAAGGAAATAAAACAGAGGTTATGGAAAATGAATAGAAAAAAAACTGTCATTTTTATAAATTAGAATCAAATTAATAATTTTTGCGTAATTTAAGCTTCAAGCAACGAGTTGTTTCTCTTATTTTTTAAAATTGAAGATTAAGAAAAAAAATCAATAATTTTTTTTTTACATAATATCATCCTAAAATATAATTATTTTAAAATTTCGATTCGATCAATCAAATAATTATCGAAACGTCATCGGTGTTCTTTTGCTTGAACATATTGTACTTAATTTCGAGACAAGCGCATAATTTTTTTAGTTGGCTTTTTCTTGTCTGACTTTTCCCGCCAAAACAAAAAATGTCCTTGTAGACATTTCGTAGCTTTTTTTTTCAATTTTATTTTTCAATAAGGTTTGTTCTTAGATGACGCTCTTTTTTTGAATTGAAACCCTGGATTTTGAGGATTACACAGAATTAGTATAAAAGTTAAAGATTTTATTTGAATGTTTGTAAATATAGTAAATTTTGCATGCGTATTTAAAATAAAATTTGCAACTTTCTTAATGTTTAAATTTCAAACATGCTTTAAAAAATAAATAAAAAAATTCAAGCAAGAGAAAAAAAAAACCAAATTGAAGTAAAATTAGTGTCTTCTAATTCGATTAGTGAACTGTTTATTAATTATCCTTTTGGACATTTGTAAAAAAATAGATAAGAAAAAAATTTTAATTTTTTTTTTAAATAACAAAATTTTTTAAAGTAATTTGAAAATTATTTTCTTCTCGAATTCAAGCTTAAAATCTAGCTTCTTTTCTCTATTTTTCTTTTGTTATTTCAAATAAAAACAATAATTTTGAAATTGTTTTTTTTTACTTTAAAAAAAAAAGATTTTTTAAAATTAAAATAAAATGGGAAATAGCTTGAAAGCGTCTAGTAAATCTCCTAGTTTAAATTGTTTCAGCAAAAAATTACCACGTAATAAAACTCAAATGAACAAATCGTTCTCATACGATTCATCGACTAAACTCAACTTAATCGCTAAAGTTAAAAATCGAATTAAAAACACTCATATGCGTCGAGTACCCAAATCGAAAACAGATGAGAATTTTCTAGTCATTGACGAAATTCAAAATGAACATGACATTATACACGATAAAATAGACGAAGAAGTTGAGAATCAAATAATGGAAGAATTATATGACAAACCTTTAAGTAAATTTAAAAAATCTCCGGCATTATACAATATACAATCAATTGAAGACGATAATATTAAAATAAGCGATTTGGTAAGCAATTCGATTAGTTTTTCATATGAAAATGAGTTTGAAAATTTAAGCGAAACAAGTTTTTCAAATTCAACTCTAAGTCTAGAGACTGATTCTTCGAAAAATCCGTCTGAAAGATTCGAACAAGTCTCCGATTATTTAAATGAAGAGTCTCGATTCTCATCGAATTTAATCAAACATTTATTGTTAAAAACTCTCCGGTGTCAAAAATCAACAATTGAGCAACAAGACATTCAAAATGAAGAAATAAATGATCATGAAGAAGTATTTGAAAACGATGGACTCAAATTTATAGACGAAAGCATGTCATGTAATTTAAATGAAACATCTTCAAGTTCTATATCACTAACAAATAGTTATTCAACTACAAAATCCCAAACAAATCTATCATTTAAAATTTTAAATGATGTCAATCGTAAATTAAATCGTATACAACATTTGAAAAAGAAACGAACGATAAAAAATGAGCGTGAAAATTTACAATACAATTCATGTTATTTGCACGAATTAAATCAAACTAGATGTGATTTAGTCAAAGATAATATTTCAGTGTATACTTTATTCAATACGTTAAATAAACAAGCACCATTTGCGTCTTCCGAAAGTATCTCTATATCAGCCAGTAATATTTATTTGGACAAAAATCAAGATTATTTCCTTAATTCAGCCAATTTTAGTTTTTACAATAGTATTACTAATCTCAATAATTGAATCTTATTACTTCTTATTCTGACCTTCCGGAAATGTGTCAAGGTTATAACAAAAAAAAAAAAACAACAATTTAATTGTTAAATAACCAGATATTTTTTTTGTTAAGAATTTTATTAATTTTTTTTTTTGGTGAAAAATTTTGTAATTATTTTTTTTTAATTTTATAGAAAAAAGTTTAATATTTTTTTGTACGGAAAAAAACAAAAATATTGTAAGGCAAATTTTTCGTAGCTCTTTCTCGAACAAAATATGGTCAAAAAATGATTATTCAAGCAGTAGAAATGTTACAGTATTAAAAAAAGTTTTTAGTTCTTGAAAAATTTAATTGTTATTTTAAGCATGAAGTAGACATGATGTAAATCAATTTTGATGATATTTTGCTTGAGTAAGGGTTAGTACGGAATATGAAAAAAAAAATATTTAAAATCGTTGTCCATAAGAAATATCTCAATTTGTTTTTTTTAGTCAAAGACATAAGGTTTTAGTTTAATTTAAGAAATTTATATGAGCAGAAAAATCCAATTTGTGTGATGCTTCCATTCAAAATTGCATTTATTATTTTTTTTTCTATTTTTATATTCTATTTTTTTTTTAATTTTAAATTTTTGTTTTTAAAAATTTTGAAATAAACTTTGAATTTTAACCATGAACAAAAAAACAACAACAACACAAAAACATAAAACTTTTTTAAAATTTTTTATACTTTATTTTTTTATTTAAAATTAATTCGGACTCTAATTTATATTTTATATCTATTTTATATTTAAATTTTTAGCTATATACCTTGAACAAAAAAAAAGACTCGAATTTTTATAATTTTAAATTTTTATAGACCGAAAAAAAAAAACTCTTTAAACTTAAAAAGAATACCACTACTTGTAAATTTAATAAATTAATTTTTTTTTATTTTGGTTTTTGTTTTCTCGTGGGGGAAAAGTCACAGTCGTCAATTAAATTTAAATTTTTTTTTAGCTAAGCTGATACCTGAGTTAGAAATCACTTGCGCCTTCAACATAAAAATAACAAAAATTAGTCATTGACTATTTTAATTTGAATTTTTAATATTTTTCTAAATTCGAAAATTTTCAAGCCTTTGGGTCATTATTTTCTTTTCGAATAAGTTAAATCAATTAATTTCAAAAATTTTGAATACATCTCTAAACAAAAATAAAAAACTTAATCTGATATGATTGATTGATAAGCTTTTCTGAATTATCTTATATTACAGGCTTATAAAATTTTAAGAATTTATAAAACTAATCATTTTATACGCCCTCGACAAGTTCGATGAGGTTTTTTAATCTTTTATTATGTTTTAATTGATTCTCAAGTTTTTAAAATTAAATTAAAGGAAATTATTTTTTTTTAAATTTTCAAATAAGATCGCTTTTTTTTTTTACCTTAAAAATTCGATTGATATTAAATAAAAATAATTTTTTGCTATTTAGAATCAAGCTTATTTTTCATTGTATATTTCAATTTCGATTTATTTTAAGAATTATGAAACAAGTTGAATTTTAAACAAATTTCTTAGATATGTAAATTCAATAATAATTCAAAAAAAAAAGATAGAGTTTTTTCTAACTCAACCTTTTTTTTTTTTCTGTTCAGCGTTGAAATAGATATCAGGGAATTTTTCAATCTTATTTCAACGCCTTAAATAGATATGATAAAAATTCAATTGGTTTTTAACTAAGCATTGTTTTTTTTTCTTCAATTAAAAAAAAATACATATTACATAACCAAGAGTAACCACGTTTTTGAAATAGAAATAAAAATGCATGGAAAAGTAATTTTAAGCAATTAAATGGCCAAAACCATACGAGAAAAGAATTCAATGGTTTTTCTGAATCATTAATTTTCACAGGAAAAAAATATTATTTTTTCTTTGTAGAAAAAACTCAAGTTCAAATTTCTTTGTACAAAGCGCTAAGCTCTTTTAAGAACTTGGTTTATTTTCTTAAACAAAAAAAAGCAAAATTGTTTTCTCATATTTAGAAGTTCGACTTTACATCACCACTTTTACTCACTTACAATAATAATCAACTTTTTCAAAATCCACTCTTGGAAAATAAATTTAAAAAAAATCTTGCTACATAAGATCTTTGTAAATTTAACTCAATAAGTTTATTTTAAATTTATAAAGTTCTTTAAAATAGCTTCGATTATTTTAAATTTACCGTATGACCGAAGAACGAATTTATACAAAATATTTCCTATATTTGAGACATTTTATAGGAAACTAAATTGCTAGTTGTATTTTTCAATTTTTTATTCTAGACAATAATACCGTTATTTGCCTAAAATAGAAATTTGTATCAGAATTTTGTATTTTGTCTTAATTTAAAATTCAATGGAAAATTTTTGGAAATTTTTTTTCCGAAAATAAACTCAGAGAGTTCTTTACTTTCCAATACAAGAGTCGCTCTTCTTTTAAAGGTCACTTCTATCTGAGGTAATACGGTAATAGTAATTAAGTTGTGAATATAAGTGGCAGTTATTTTAACAAATTTAGTTGATCTAAATACACATAACTTTTCAAATGTCACCCTTTACGAAAATAAAATGTCATCGTCTATGAAAATAGGTCATATAGTTAATTTTATATGAAATTAATAACTTTGAAATCAAGACACTATTGTCAGTACTAAAATCTTAATAACAATGGTTCGAGTAGAAAACCATAATTTCAAAGCTTGAAGTAAATGCTTTTTCATGTGTTCACAAATTTAAAATGTTAAGCAATTTTACGTATACATTAAAACACATGCCGATAGTGATATTGGTATACAATGTAAAAATATTTAACTAAGTTTTAAAAAATGATATTTATCACTAAGATTATTTTTTTTCTCTCATCTATTTGCTCATGGGTCTTAGACCTTACAAGCAAAATTTACAAATACAAAGTCTACATTCAAGATCTTAATTCTACAATTCGATTTTTAAAGTAGTCAGGTATTTATATTGGGGTTAAGCAAAATACAAGTCTTCCATAATTTGTTTAAAATTTTGGAAACTTTTAATAAAATATTCCAAGGTATAATTTTTTAAGGTAAATAGTTTCAGATTTTTTTTGTTTTAACAACAAAAAAAAGAATTAGGGATTCATAAATATTTTTTTTTCTAAAGCCGATTGTAATATGATCACCTTTAAAAAAAACTGATAATTCAAAATGCGTTATTTTCGAAAAAAAAATTACAACTCCATGGTAATATTCTTTAAGGAAGAGAAAATTTTTTTTATGTCCCAATGAGAATTTTGTATCTTTTATTAAATTACAAAAAAAAATTTTCTTTTTTTTTTGTTAAATTTAAGTATTTGTTTTTTTTTAAAAAAAACAAGGTAGAAATATTTATTTATTTAATTTTTAGATTAAGTCTTTCATTATTACTACTATTTTTTCTTAATTTTCATTGTAAAAAAAAAATATTTTCAAATATTTGCAATAATTTTCTTAATTTTTTTGTTGTTGCTGAAATTTCTTTTTTTATTTTTTTTTAAAAAAAAGATTTAAATCAAGAATTCTATTATTATTATTATTACTAGTCTAATAAGCATCTATAGTTAAGAAGAAAAATAAAATTTGTTAAAAAATAAATTTACTTTTATGTGTGCGTACTTGATTTGATTAAGCATCTTTAACTTATTTAAATAAATATTTTTTTATTAACTTAATAATTTTGGTTCGCTAATTTTAAGATTACGACCGATGGTATGAATCAAGATGAAATGAATGCTCAACAAAAATTGCTTAATTGGTGTCAAGAAAATCTCAAGGGATATGATTCTATACGAGTAAAGGATTTTTCAACAAGTTGGCGAGATGGAAAAGCACTTTTAGCCATCCTTAATAGACACAGGTTTTTATTTTTAATTTCGATATAAATTAATATCAAAAATTTTATCTTTTAATTAAATTTTTTTTTGTTTTACTTGCTTGGATTAGACCTGATAAGATTAGTTTTATTGATTCATATCTAAGATCAAATCTAGAAAATTTAAAAATTGCTTTTGACTTTGCCGAAACTGAACTTGGAGTTACTAAGTTATTAGACCCCGAAGGTTAGTTCTAGAATATTTTTTTAAATTAAAATTTTTCAAATTTTAATATAAAATTCAAAATGATAGATGTCGATACAGACCATCCGGATGAAAAGTCTATTATGACTTATATATCAATGTTGTACAATGTTATTCCAAATGTCCCCATGCACCCGTCCGATATTAAACTCGAATCAGTAAGATTTTTTTTTTCAATTAAATTCATAATTTAATAATCATTATAATTCAATAAATAAAAAAATTTGATTTTTTAAATATGTTGAAAAAAACATAATTTTCGATTAAAAAATTCTTTTAAAATTTTTTATAGAGCAGTCACTTCTTTCATTTAAAGATAACAATTTTAAATTAAGAAGAATGTATATAAAAGACTTTTAGGACTCATAAGATATATATTTAAGTCGGCTGTTTTCAATTTTTCCTAGAAATAGGTATAATCTAACGATTATTGAAAACCGCCAAAAAATAGAAAATTAAATTCTCTAAAGCTGAAATCAATTGAATGTTTTGCCAAACTAGTTCTATGGAACAATCACTATCAATCCAAAACTAGTTGATTTAGGCTTCACTTATAAGCATTCTTACAGTTCTCAGAACTTGGACAATCATTTGAACATATAATATTCGGAAAAAGCTTTTCAATTTATTTTATACAATTGTAAATTAATTTTGAATGAAAAAATTTTCTTGCTTAAAAGTCTTTTCTCTATTTCTTTTTAATTTGTGACTGAGACTTGATTGAAATCGACTATAATTTATAAGAAGATAACTTAGTTCTTATTTTTAAAGAGGTCTTGTATTTTTTTCATTCGTTTTTTAATAAAAAATAACCTAAACTATCTAAAGTCAACAATTACACTAAAAACATGATTTTTCTTAAAAAAATATTAAGTTTTAACTTGTTAAAATTACGGTAATGGGTGATTGTTGACAATCCATATTGTTTAAAATATTGTGAATCAATTTAATTTTTAAATTAAACATAAAAATTACGTAAATACTTGTTAGCTAAATTAAAAAAATTCCAAAATTTCGAATAAACAGAACTGCTTCGAATATGAAATTTTGTAAAATTTTTAATCATATCTAAAATCAAAATAAAAAGTTAATTTTCAATAGATTAAAATAAAAAGATTAAAAATTGCTAATGAAATTAAGTTTTTTTTTTCACTCTAGAGATTCTATTTTGATTTATACTTGATTTTATTTTCTAGCATAAAAAGAATCTAATGGATGAATACTCAGTTATTTGCAAGTCTTTAATGAGGTGGCTTAGAGATTCGATATCAACCATGGATAATCGAACCGTACCACATAGTTTAATTGAAATAAAAAGTCTATTAAATGATATAAGAACTTTTCGACTTGAAGAATACGCCACTAAACTCAAAGAAAAAAAGCGTTTGGCTAATCTCTACAATGAAATGATTAGTCTACCTGATTCAGACTCGTTAAATTTGGACAACGAATTGAATTCAATAGAAAAAGTTTGGCTTAAATTTGATAGTTATATTCAACTTAGAGAAAACCTTTTAGAAAAAACCTACAAAAAGTATGAAAATAAAATTTTTATTAAAAAAAAAAGATTTTAATTTAAAATTTTTAATAACTGGAATTATTCTAGATATGAAAACCTTCAAGTTGTTATTCAGCGAATTGAAAAATCATACGAAAATTGTGATAAAATTTTGAATTCTATTGAAAATGAGCTAAAACAGGTATTATACAAAAAAAAATTTAAAAAATATTTTTTGTAAAAATTTTGAAAAAAAAATTATTTTTTCAAAGCCATCGAATCAAAATATGATGAACGGTCATTTAAAGTCATTTAATGAACGATTAAATGATCAATTGAGTCGATGCGACCAAGAAATACGCAAGTTATTCATTGAGTGTCAGAATTTAAACGATGAAGAACATAATGAAGCAGAATTTTATTATCGTAGGGCCGAGCAAATACAAAACCGTTCCGTTGATTTAAAAACCAAATTGAATAATTTACAACCAAATTATAAAAATTCAGTTAATATTGAAATCGAAGTGGAAAATTCCGATTTTAGATCGAAGATTAGTTTTTTAGAAAAGCAAAAAATAATTCTACAAGATTCTAATTTTCCAAGCGAGTACAATCAAATAGACAAAGATATTTTAAAAATAGAACAAATTCAAATGGATTTAAATACATTTCGAGATAGTTATCTCAAAGATAATCAAACTCAGGACGATACTTCGAAATATTATTTAAATGAATTAGAAATTTTGTACAATTTAACTTATGTAAGAAAATATTTTGAAATGAAATTTTTTATTTTTTTTCTATTGTTTTTGTTATACTAAGAATTTGTCAAATCAACGATTAAAGTCACTTAATCAACTTAAAGACTTTGTCAAACAAATCAATGATGAAATGTTTTATCTAGACCAGAAAGAAGAAGTTGAAATAAATCGAGATTGGTCGAGTCCAAGTAAATTGGATAGCTCTAGCTTAAAGCAATATAAAAAAAATCTTGACTATGAATTGGAAAGACGTCTTAAGATAAATATCCATCCACTTAAGGTCTTAGGTCAGGCTTTAATCAATGACAAGCATCCTGCTGCAAATCATATAAGAGTAATACAAATTTTAATAAAGCCAACGCTCATTTATCTTTATTTTGAGTAACTTCACGATAAAAAGAAGGATTTATCTTAAGTTTATCAAATATTTTACAGTTTTTTAGAAGCAAAAATTTTAATGAGCGTTGACCTAAAACATGAAATTTTTTAATTTTTGCTTATGTTTAGACTTATATTGAAACCTTATCTGAACATTTTAATTGGATAAATCAACTAAGTTTTCTATTGTCCAACCATTTGTATCACTTAACTGATTACGAAAGCGTAAGTATTTTAATTATTTGTACAAATGAACAAGGCTTTTTAAAAACTAAGTTTATTCAGATATTTTGAATGATGATTATTAATTAGGATCATGATGTTAAAATGCATTTCTTTCGAACCAACTTATCTTACCCGTGCGTTTTTTTTGGTGTGGTTACGTTAAAATGCAGTAGGACCCCTAATAGTTTATATAGATACTTTAATAATTAATAACCATTACTGTGTTGCCTTGAAGCTGATTTTGCGTAAATCGCTTCTCTTGGCAAATCATTCCAGTAATTTACAACCCTGTTTGTAATAAAATGGTTCTTTCGCCGAATTTCTTTTAAAAGTCTTCTATCGTGCTCCCTTCTTAAGCTTCTATTTTTTGCTGGTGAATAGTTAATTTCATTCGTCAATTTAATGTTCTCTAAACCATTCATCATCCCCTAACTCTTCGGTCCTCTAACATAATCATCACAAATTTTCAAATAAAACAAGAATTGGCACTGTTACCATTTGTATACTACTCTAATTACTAAGGTTGACGCGCTATGCGACACCATGTTATGATAATTTTTTTAATTTTTTTAGATGATTTTTTGAGAAAAATTCAAAAAGATTGGAAAAAAGGTTCAATTTTTAAAATTGACCAGTTAAAAATATTTTTTTAAATCGATTTATTAAACACATATTTTATATAGTTTAAATTAATGTTATAAATTAATGACTGGAAACCACCTAAAATATTTTTTAATGTGCTTTTCAGCTTCTTTACATAAATCACGAAAACCATCAAGGTTTTTATGGCATATTAATAGTTAAATTTACAATCTAGAATTTTACAAACAACAATTAAAATTTAAAAATAAAAATGTTCAACTAAGTATTAATTGCTAATTTTTTTTAAAGTTTAAATCAGAGTATAATAAGCTGAGTGATCGAATCGAACAATTTAGGCATAATTTGACTAATGTAATTTCAAATTCGACTCACAAAAACTATTCGGAAACAATTGAAAAATTGGATAAAATGTTGAGTGAGTTATCAGGTTTTAAATCAAAACTTGAAAGTCTATCAAATAAAAGCAAATCAATAACACCATTTCATCTACGTAAACAAAAGCTTAAATCACCATACAATAAATGCAAGTGTTTAATCAATTATAAAAGATCCCAAGTAAGTATTTGAAAAAAAAGAAAATGTCTTGTCATAAGTTTTTATTTATAAATTTTCAAAGTTTAATATTCGTCAAAATGAAGAATGTATAATCGAAGACAATACACAAAAAACCAAATGGAAAGTTCTAAAACCAGGTACAAATCAATCAAGTTTTGTACCGAGCGTATGTTTTTTATTACCACCACCGGACGAAGAATCACAAGATCTAATTCAACAATTAAAAATACGCATTGAAAATTTAACAAATCAAGTTCTAAATTACAAAATAAAATTTAAAAAAGATCGATTGTTTAATCTAATGAATCAAATAAAATTTTGTGAGTTTGATGATTACGAAGAAAGAAGAAAGCTTAGAGATAGCGATAAAAATTTTGATTTAATGCTTAATAGTATTAAATTTGAAATAGAGGAAATGATTAATAGTGTTGATTTGAAAACAGGTACCGATAGGAATCATCATACATCAGAAACGAATACTGATGTTCAATTATTGATTGAGAGCTACGATAAATGTTGCCAAAAGTTGAATGATTTCAATGAAAAATCCATTGAAAAAAATGAATGCCAAAAATTCGAAAAGCAATTTGGCTCTGATTTACAATGCCTTGAGTTAAGACTCAAGTATTTGTACGAAAAATTCGAACAAATTGAAAAACTAGAAATCAAATCAGTGAATCGCTCGGATTTCATTGATAAAGTTATTGCACAATATCAAGTAAGTTTTTTTTTTCTTATTTAAAAAAACAAAGTTTTTAGTTTCTTAATTTCCCTATTTGTTTTTTTTTCTGGAGAATTTTCACACACACAAAAATCGAATAACTTAATTTAAAAAAATCCAAACAAAAAAAGTTAAAAAAAATAAATCCTTACTTTTCTTAAATATTTACAATTTTTTATAAAATTTCCTCATTTAAATCATGCGATTTGTAAAAAAAAAATTTCAGGATTTCTTAAACTAAATGAATTGAAATTTTAGAAAGTAGCATATCCCTTTATCAAAAAAATTCTAAGATTTCGAATTTTACGAGGAATTTAATTGGAAAAATGATGATTAAGCAAATAAGTTAAATTTTCATTCTATTTGAAAATAATGTTTTCAAATTTTAATAAAAAGATTTATAATCACCAAACCTTACCAATGTGTTTTTTTTTCAAAAGCACTTAAAGATAACACAAAAATTGGTATATTAAATAAAATTTTGTAACATATATATTTTTTAAAGATGAAAATAATTTTTTTTTTTAAATTTAAATAAAGTTTAAGATTTAATCAATCAAATTTAAAGCGTCCGATTTTCTATGACTTTATTTGTAAAGTACCGTAAACCCCATTTTTTTGTACCTGGTAAAAGTATTTCTTTTGGATTTTGTACCATATAACAAATCTATGTCTGTTTACATTTTTTGATAGCAAACTATGACGGTACAAATTTTGTTTGTATCACTAGTAGTTTCTAATTTTTATTGGTACAAACTACTGTCATAATTTTCTATCAAAAAGTATATACAAAAGCACCATTGAAACATGGTACAAAATCTAAATTTTCGTCTTTATATCGGGAAAAACATTGAGGTTTAACGGTAACTTTATAAGGCCCAAGAAATAACAAATGTCCAAACTATGAAAGGAATCGAATTTTAACTCATTCATTTATGAAATATACATTTTTCTAAAATTTTTCGAGTTTTTGAGTCGATTAGAACCAAAACTTTTGATACTAAATTACTCTGGAACAAATGGCTTTCCAGTAACTTACCTATACTTAATAAAAATAATTAATAAAATTATTATGAATACTGGTCCAATACGCTAGTAGTACTGGTATCCTAATACAGGATTTTTTTTAATTTATTTTTCAAGAAATATTAGACTCAAAAATCGGAAGTTAACTCTAAAAATATACCTCTTTTAGCTTAAATAACTTTAAATCAGCAAATAGATGAAATCTTAAACCAATCATAGAATCATAGGATAAACTTAAAATCGAAATAAGTTTAATTATATTTCGGAAGTATATTAAGTAACAAAAATCAGAGTTAATAAGAGTTATTAACAAATGTTTTTTCATCTTATTTTTTGATTTAAATTTCCAAAATTTTCCTCTCTTTTTTTTAAAATAATTTGAATACAAGCTTACATTAATTAATATAAATTTTTCTATTCCCATTAATGTTTGTATAATTATGCACCAGTAACTTTATTTAAAAAGTTTTATATATTCTTAGGATTCTAATTTTAAATACAATAGAACAAATTACAGCATCTAAACAAATATATAACTGTTTTGTTAATTTTTGGAAAAATTATTTATACATCAGAGATTTTTTTTTAAATTAAGCAGTTGATTTACCCTGATAGAGAGTTTTCTGTTTTACAAGTTAGACTTAAAATGTAGAGGAACAAAAAAAAGGAATTGTATTGATTTTATCATTTCAAATAATCTAAGTGAATAAATGTCTTAAATTATTTCCAATCATTTAACAAATTTATTTTTTAAAACAAAATAATCAAAAAATAAGTTTTTATTTTTCTTTCTTTACGGTGTTAGATAAACAATTTTTAATTGTTATTATTTAAAATTGAATCCTATAAGCGTCGGGAAGAGGTGGATACCTATAGATATTAAAAAAGATTAATCAGCTTTACTATAAAATTGAGAAAAAAAACATTCAGATTAGAATATAAATGAGAAATGAATACTAAAAAAGAAATAAAAATACTTTCTATAAATTTTTTTTTTTTTTTTAATTTTATCCTTAAATATATATCATGGTCTTAAATTGCTTGAAAAGGAAACAATTTAAAAAAAAAAAATTGATTGTTTATACAAAAAAAAAAATTTTAATTTTTAATAAATTGAAAAAATAAAGTTTATCTTTTCAAGAAGAAGTAATTTTAAACAGAATTTAAAGTTCGGCTTAGCTAAAAAAATTAATTTTAATAAAAAAATAAACTTAAAAAAATATTTCTTTTGTTTTTATTTAAAAAAAAAAGGTTAATTCTTAAGACACTTTAAGGCCTCATGAACAACAAAAAATTCTATAAATTTAAAATTAAAACTGTATTGATTTATTTTTGTTTTTTTTTTCAACGAATTTTAATTGTTGCATAACGTTTACAAAACTCAACAAGTCCTTACCAATTGTTTTTCCATCGAATCTTTCAACATTCCTACTGAATGTAAAAATTTTTTCAAAGATAACTTCAAATATTAATAAGAAAAACAGTATCTTATAAACACATCTGTTAGCTAAGGATAGAGATTATCTTATCTTATTAAATGGATCCACATAAGCTTCTTTTTTTCCTTATTGAATTAATTATTCTCCAAAAATAATTATTATATAATAAAATTTATTTTCAGCAAATAATATCATTTAAATGTTTAGCTAGTTCATATATCATCTTCCTAAATTTATTCTTTTTTCTAATTTAAACAGACACTTTGGGAAAACAGTGGGCTCACTTATTAAGTAAATTTGTTTCTAATATGTTAATAGCATAATTTGTTATTGTTATCTTAGATGAATTGTAATATAAGTAGAATGTAGATACTTAATTAAAAAACCCTACGAACATTTTTTCCTTCATATTATTATATAACTTTAACAAACTTTTTATAATAACCTTAGCTTGATTTTTTTTTGTTTATTCAATAATATTTGATGCTTAAAAATATTTATTTATTTTTTAAATAAGAAAAAGATTGAGAATATTTTTCTTATGACATGTGGGACGCAATGAATGATCGATTCATATCAAAGCCACCACAGCATATTAATTTAATTAAGCTTAATTCAGAAAATAATAACGCTTATCACTATCATAAATGTGATAGTAGAATTTGTGTGGATAAACCGCCACATAAAAGACTCTCTTTAAGCATAAACTTACCTGAACATCGTCAATCTAAACGTGCCAATTCAATAGCGCGTTTAATTTACAATGACGAAATGGATAGTGATTTTCATATGACTGATCGAAATAGTCCGTTTACTTATATTAAAACAACGTCTATAAAACGAGTTCCTCGATACACTAGATCGACTAGATCTACACCGAATAGATCTGGTAAAAATTCACCTAGTTTTTTAGAGTCTTATCGAGTTCTAAATCAGTATTCTAGTTTGAAGCCTTTTGAAAACTATCTTAAAAATGTATTTTTTTTTGTGTGAAAATTCCACTTGGAAAAACTAAATTTAGAATTTTTTGATTTATTTCTTTTTTTTCTTTAAACAAAAAAAGGATTTTGAGCGGAATGATTTGAAATCATTTGAAAATGAAATTGAGAATTCGTATAGAAAATATGAGAATTTTGAAAAAACGGCTAGACTTGTGGAATCAGGTCGTTCCAGGCAACAATTAGATCAAATTAGATTGCAAACTCAAGCATTAAGAAATGATTCAAATTTATACTATCAAAAGTAATTTAGGAAAGCCAAAAAAAATTCTTGATTATAAAATTTTTAATTTCTTTTTAAATTCTTATTCAAGTTTAAATTTGGTAAAGAATTTGATTAGTTTATTAGAAGGTGCGAGTCAATGGATTAATAAACTTGAAGAAAGATTGTGCAACCAAGAGAGTCTTAGCAATTTTATTAATTTAAATTCTGTTATTACTCATTCTTTACATGAACTAGAAGTAAGATTTTCTTCAACGCAAAGCTCTACACTCTTAGCCATTAGTCTTAAATTTAAATTTTTTTTTTTTTTAATTTTTTAAAAATTCATCTTTAGATTATCAATTTTCATTTAAGAGCATCAAAACAAAATTGATTAGAGCAAATTTTGCTCTTATTTTTTGACATGGTTTAATTATTTACCAAGGTTTATAAAATTGGCATTTTTTTTCTCTTCAAAATTTTATGAAAAATTTTTTGAATTAGGGTTTTACCGAAATTCTGAACTTTCAATCAATCTATAAAAATTAAATTAAGCAAAATATTAACTAGTGGTTGAGCTTTGAGTAAATATCTATTTAAAAAAATTGGCAAAAAAATAATATTTAATGTTTTAAGGACATTGAATCTTCACTTAGATTAAGACAGAATGAAATAAATCAAATAAGAGATTTGACTGAAAAAATTTTGACATCTAAAACAAATTTAGCAAATGATATTTCGAATTTGCCAGAGATAATGGATGTTGCTGAAGAGATTAAAAAACGTTATAGCAATATACTTTCACAAATATCTGAAAGGTTTGTTTTGTTTTTTTCTTTACATTTATCTCTCTTTAAAAAAAACAAACAAATTCAAATAGTATGTGAAAAACTAAATGTAATTCTAATTTAATTTTATAGACAAGTTTTGTTGGGTGACATTCAACATTGTGTGGATTTGTATGAAAAAGCATATAAAAATGAAAATAAATGGATTAACATGCTAAAATCACAAATACAAGATTATGAAAGAAATCAAATCATTTATAAACAACAACGTAGCGAGCTTAGGGAAAAACTATTTGATCAACAACAACAACAACAACCACAAATAACAAATATGCAAGATGACATTAACGATTTGAAAAATTCTTTTGATCCTGTAGCCGTAAGTTTAGAATTAAAATTTTCACCCTTTTATTTTTCACCTATTTAAGATTTAAATTTTTCTTTTTTTTTAATTTTCTTTTCAGCGTATTTTCACTGAACTTGGTACAAGATCAAGTCATGTTGATTTTTTAAATGAAACTGGAATTCAACTAGTTACTCAGCTTCAGGTATTTATTATCCTAGAACTTGTCTTTAAATATTTTCCTGGACTTTTATTTAAATTTAATAAAAAAAAAGCGTGTTTATAAATAAAAACGCGAAAAAAATCCGAGAATAATCCTTAAAAAAATAATAAAATTAATTTATTTTTTGTCGATAGTGACAATAATAAATCTTAAGATAAATAAATTTTTTTTTTTTAAATACTTTTTTATTTTTTAAATGAAAGTCAAGCCCTAAATTTAGGTTAAAAATTTTTTTCGTATTAACATGCTTTTTTTTCAAAAATAGAAATTCAATGAATTATTAACAGATTATAGACAAAATACCATCAATCAAAGTCTCGAAACAACAAATACAGGCTCAGATTCAATACTTAATCAAATACGCTTAGAAGTAAACAGTTTGAACAGGTAGGCAAGAGATTTTTTTTGTTCTTTGACAAGTTTTCGAAGAGAAAATATAATGAAAAACATAACTCTATATATATTTTTTTTTTCAAAAATTTTATAAAAATTAAATTATTTATTTGTAAAAAAACACCTTTTGTTTTTCATTTTATTTTCTTCAATAACTAGTTTTTTTTTTTTTTTAATTTTTTTCTAGAATAAATTTTATTTTTTTTACAGTGAATATGCAAGTTTGTTGAATGAGTATAATCAAAAAGTTAAAACAATTATAAACTCAATTTCAAAATCGGATAAACAGTTTACGGTATGTTCCAAAAGCTTTAATTTTTTTGTTTGGCATTAACAACAAAAAAATATAAATTTTATGTTGAAAGGCAAATTTTCCTAAGGCTATTTTTTAATTTTAAAGACTGTTCGCAATTGTTTTCTTTTAGTTGTTGTTGCTGGCTTAGGTTTTTAAATTAGTGATTTTTGGAAAAGTTAAAGCCCTTACTAAAAAATGCCCCATGGTGATTTAATTAAGTGATTATTTTCTTAAGCAAATATCAATTTTATTTTTTTTTAACTTAGTCTAGGCTTCTTTGATTTTTTTTTCTCTCTATTTAACATTTATTTTTAAACTTTTTTGCTAAGCATTTGTGCCCTGATCCTTGTAAAATGTGACCTCAATTTAAAAAAAAAAATTGGATTTAAACTCTTCAACATTTTTTATCAAAAAATTTTAAATTAAAATTTAGATTACTTAAGTAAATTAAAGTAATAAATTTTTTTACTAATGTAGCTAAATGACAATTTATTTTCTTCTAAACTAACATGATGAATTTTTATTTTTAAAAAGCTGAATGAATCATTTTTTTTTGCTTCTATGTGATACTTAAGCCTTTTGCATAGTGAATTTAAATGAGTTTTGTTTTAAATAATTTAGTCAAGCATTTTGATATTTTACAGTTGAATTAAATTTTCCTATTCAAATTTTTTTTCTTCAAAAATAAGCTATCCTTTAAAAGAGCAATTTTTTATTAATAAAATTCACCTTTATAACCAAGAGTTCAGATTGTAATTTAATTTTAACCAGTAGCGTATTTCTATCTTTAAAAGTGGAGATTTGTTGGAAAAAAATCTTTAAGGTTCATAACAAACAAATTTAAAACCTTCGAGAAAGTATTGTAAATATAATTGTTCTAATCAATATTAAGCCTACAATTTTGCCGTAACATTAGCTCAGGTTAATTTTTCATAATTTTCAGATTTTAGATGTTTTAAATATGTTACGATTACGGCCAAGAGTTAAGATTAGATTCTCATCAGAATCACTTTATATACCTATTATTTTTTTTGTATTTTTTGCACTTGTTAGACTAAGAATCAATTTTAAAAAATTTTTAAGTCCTGTTTTTGGCTTCCAAATTTGACCTAAGCAAGAAAAAATGTCTCAAATATACTTTAATAAGCACTTTTTGATATTTTTGAGCCGATTCGAACTTTTAAAGTTAGATATAGAATCAAACGAATTTGCCATAAAACAAAAAAAATGAATCCTATTAAGCTGCCAATTAAAGTTTTAAATTACGATTTTTTGATCTCGCCTTAAGGTAAATTGAATTTTCAAACATATATTTAAAATGTAGAAAATTACTATTCAAAATATTCCGAATTAGTAAAATTTTCTAAATGCTAAAATTTGTTTTTTCTTTTAGTTTATTTCAGTAAATTAAGTTCTCAAAAAATTATTCATTCAGTGAGTAATTTTAACCAGAGAAAATAAGCACAAAAAAATTTACCTTTCCAGAATAAATTTTCCAATTAATAAACTTTAAATTTTAATTTTGCTAAAAGCTTTTGCTTAAAAAAAAATTATGACGTGGTTATCATAAAATTGAAATTATTTTAAAAACATAAAAATCGGATTTTTTTTACCAAATGTTATCATGGTCTTAAACAAATCTCTTTGCTAAAATAAAATATTTTTATTTCCAAATCCGATCTTTCTTCGAGGAAATAGCAAAGAATTATTTGTAAGTAAGCTTAAGGAACATAAATAACAAAAGAAATCCACATTCCTTATTTATTCAGCTTTGTTAAACATAACGATTTCAAAGGGAAGTAAACAAAAAGATAATGAAACAAAAATTTTAATTAAATTTTCGAGGAAATTTCGGCAACAAAAAAATATTTTTTTTTGTTGTTTCAAAAGTATACACTTAAGCATTTGTGTGTGTAATTAAGGTCAATATGATAAAACACGAAAATAAAATAGAAAAATTTCAAAAATATTTAAATCACTAGAAAATTTAAATAAAAATTAAATAAGCGGATGGGACTCAAATTTTCTGCTTGTTGATAAATAAAAAAAAAACGAAAGAAATTTCGAATTGCCAGTGGCTAAAATCCAATAAAAGTAAATAAATAAACAAACTTAATTCAAAGTGCTTTAAAATATTTATTACTCCGAACTTTTTCAAGCAATTAGTTTTCAATTTTGGTTCATCTTTTTTCTTTAAAGGATTTTTAATTATAAATTTTAAAAATCTATGTCAAATTAAATTTATATTACGGCTTCCTTTTTTTTAAATATTAAGTTTAAGGTAGTAGAAGGAGAAGAAGGTGGTTAAAGTAGCAATTTTCTATCAAAAATAACTAAATTTATCTTTTTTTTTTCTACTCTATACTTTTTTTTTAAATAAAAAACTACTCTTATAATTAAATAGATAGGTAAATTCAAAATTTTAATTAATAATAAATAAAATAGATAATAAAATTTTTTAGTGTGGTCGCTTAAGATAAGATTTTTTTCGGGATAAAAATTTGTAAAAAAAATTTTTTTTTATTTTTTTTTTTGGAAATTTTTAGGTATTCTTTCAACAAAAAAAATTCAAAAAATTTAAATTTTTATCATACTTAGTTTTGTGTAGTTTGACATGAAGATTTTATTTTTTTTTTCAAAAATTCCTTGAATAAAAATTATTTTGAAGAAATCCATCAGTAAGAATTTTCGATATAATTAACTATGAAAATTCAAATTTTTGACAAGAAGGCCCTGATGTTCATAAAAAAAAGAACAGTTTTTTAGATGGTAATATAATATCAAATTAATTAAGACCGAATCCTTATATAAATTTTTTTTTATCAAATTTAAAATTTTTTTTTATTAACTAAGAATTCCAAGGATAAACAATTAAGACATGCAATAAGGATTTCAATTAGTAGCTTTCAAAAACATTTTTTTTATTGTTGTTTTCTATTTTTTCAAATTTAAGATTAAAATTTTGTTTTTGAAAGTAAAACTTTTCAAAGTTTTGGTATTTAGTTAAAATATTTGAAAAAGCAATTTAAAACTTATTAAGTCAGATAATAAAAGTCATATTTTCTACAACTTTTAAATTTTATTACATAAAATTAAGGTAAGGTATGAAGACATAAACACTTCATTATTCGTATATTATACTATTTATGAAAAATCAAGTGATTAAGCTGCACTTTTTAGTTCTTCTTCAATATCCTACTAATATTTTATTTTGAGTTTATTTTTACTTACAATTTTAATATCAAAAATGCTTAGTCTTGGTTAAACCCAAATACCAATCTTACTTAAGTCGTACAAGGCTTAAAAAGTAAATTTTTTTCGATCATTAGAAGAAGTAATTTAGAATTTTTTTAGACTAAAAATTTAAGTCAAGTAAAGTAATGAAATTCTATTAAAAATTATCGTAATCCCTCGATAGCTATACCGAGGTACAAATCTGGAGTTTTGAATTTGTACCCAGTGATTTTATTACTAAAATGAATTCACACACCTTTTAGCTTCAAAAAAGGGAGTGTTATAATTTTTGAAGTTTTGGAATTTATATCGGTACTACTATCGAGGGTTTACGGTAAATGGTTTTCGGAAAAATATGTTATGTATCAAAATTTTGACATTCTTTCATTTGATCTAGAGATTTGAAAATGTTTTTTTTCTTTTCCTAAAAAACAGTGCATGGAAGCATACATTCTTCAGCTATCTAAGTTGGATATTTTAATCAGAGTATTAATCATTTTCAAATAAAGCACTAAAAATGAATTTACGTCATAGCCGGATGACACAGTCCGATAGTAGTTAACGTCGCGTTCGCGATTGGCTACGGCGCACATTCGATAGAAGTGCTGTATGTGATGTATTAAAAGGGAAATTTAGAATCTTTATTTTGATCTCAAAAATTCAAATTTTTCTTAGTCTTTTTAAATATGATTTAATTAATTCGAAAATTTTTTTTCAGGTGAATATTTCTAATAAAAGAAATCAGCGTCCTCAGTTTTTTTTTCTTCTAATAATCGATTATATCGATTTTTTATTATTTGCCTTATTAAATTTTAAAAATTAATAATGTTTAAGTTTTTTTTTTTTCATTCGTGAAACTAATTAGGCTTGGTAATATACTTTAAAATTCCAAGTTCTGATACATTCTGATAATTTTTATGTTAACATTTACTTTTTATAATGGAAATTACTTTCAAAATCGTATGCATTAATTAGCAACAACAAAATGAAAAACTAATTCCCAAACGATTTTCTTAAAAATTTCAACAACAGGAACGCGCTATAACATTATATAAGAATTTTGTTTGTTTTTTTATTTTTCGTGTATAAGCATTAAAAACCTTAGTGTTATTTGAGAATCCAAAACAAATTGTTATGCAATAAATTTAAAAAAAAAAAGCGCCTTGTATAATATTCGAATAATTAATGTTTGTTTTGTATCAATCAGGGGTTCCTTAGGATCCAATTATGATAAATGAATTCAAATGGTTAATAATCCTTAGATAAATTCAATATTATTTAATAGGTTCAATTAAATTAGATTCTAAATCAAGCTATTTCTTAGCTTTCGATAAAATTTAAAAAAGCGTGTTGAAAAAAAAAGCTTTTGAAATAGAAAAAAAAATCCCTTGACATTCAAACTGAAGTAGACAAAAAACTATAACAAAAAAAAGAAAATGATTGCACATGTTTTTCTTTTTTTTTTGCATTTTCATTAAAGCGAAGCTGAATCGAAAAGACCTGTAAATGGCAATAACACTTAAGAATAAATCACTAATTGCTAACGAAAATATTATTCAATCCTTAAACACTGCATTTAACTTCTTGTTAAAAAAAAAAGCAACAACAACAACTTAGAAAAAAATTGCAATTTTTTTTCTCTTTCTCTCTTTTTTTTTTACGTTTTTCTCAGCTCGAAAATTTCAAAAAAAAAATAATTTATTAAATATTTCAACAAAAAAAAAACATAATTTTGAATCAATTTCAAAAAAATCAAAAAAAGTGTTTTTTTTTTGTTGATTACTGATGCCAAAAAAAATATTCAAATCAAAAAATGATTAACTAATAAAGAGCATATTTTTATTTTTATTTTCTTTTTATCCTAAAAGGTACATATTACATTTGAAAATGCCGAACCATTAATCGAAAAATACTCTAGAGACTTATTCGAATTGGCAAATAGTAATGATTTAATCCATAAGACAACAACAAATTATTATTATTATGATACAAATCTTAAAAATTCACTAAATATTAATAATTCAGAAGCCATCATGTATCCTTTAAGTTTTATCGATGCCGTCAACAAAAAACAATTAGATTTGGACACTGGTTTTTTCAAGGATCCTAAAACTAATTCGTTTACGTTAGGACTCGGCGAAGCTATACAAAAAAATCTACTTAATTCTAAAACAGCGTATATAACTGATCCACAAACAATTAGATCAAGCGATTTACAAGAGTCAATTAATCTTGGTTTAATAACATCGAATAATCGAGTACTCTTATCGCCTAATTTTACACTAAGCTTAGGCGATGCATTGAAAACAGGACATTTAAAAATAGGCCAAAATAATAATCCTAAAAATTGTACTATATCCAGTGAGACACAGTCAATGTCTATTAGAAGTATAAAAGACCCTAATACAGGCGAATTCATAGCTCCCACTGAAGCTATAAAACGTAAATTATTAGATCCTTATAAAGGACAATTTTATAATCCTGTTAAAAATGAAAAAATATCAATTAGTGAGGCCATAAATAGAGGCTATGTCCTAGTCGAAATAAATTCTCCATCAATAAGTAATGACAGAGAAACAAACATAGTTAGTACAAGTCTAATCCGTGAGACTAAATCATATCATTTACTAGGAGTTTTTGATCCTTTAAAAAATGACGAGATTTCAATTAAAGAAGCTATTAGTCGAGGTATACTCGATCGTCAACGTGGTTTATACATACACCCACAAACTAAAGAAATGTTCTCAATTAGTGACGCTATAAACAAAGGTGTAATACGTGCTAGAATAATAAAACCAACGTCGAATGCATTAGCAGACTCGTATCAAACTCTAGTATCAACAAGTCGTTTTGAAGAGAATAAGAGCTATACTATAACAGGCGCTATTGATCCTAGAACTAATAAAAAAGTTAGTTTAAATCAAGCTATTAAAGATGGTTTAATTGATCCGAAAAATGGTAGCTATGTTAACATATTAACAGGCGAGACTATTTCAATTAACAAAGCTATCGAATTAAACCTAGTCCTTACTGACAACGAACAAAATATTAAACCACTGAATAAAACCGAAATTAGTAAACCTGTTGAAATAAAGACATTAAATATTGAGTATGTTAAAGATCCTCGTACAGGCCGAAATATAAGTGTTAGTGAGGCTATGCAAATTGGCCTTTTAGATCGTAATTCTTTGAATTATACTAATCCTTTGACCAACGAGTCAATTTCTCTAAATAAGGCCTATGAAAGAGGCTTAATAATTGGTCATTATACAGAGTGCTATAATCAAACATCTTTTTCAAGTTCTGTCAAGACTCAACGAGAAGAAATATCCTATTTTATAATTGACATGTATGATCCCATTTCGAATAAATCATTAAATTTAGACCAGGCTATTCAACAAGGTCTATTCGATCATAGTCGTGGTGTCTATATACATCCGATTAGTAAGGAAATAATGTCGATTGGCGAGGCTGTTAAAAAGGGTTTAATAAATGCGCAAATTTTCTCAGGTGATTTTGAACCGAAACGTTTCGATAGTCGTTTGCCAATTGGTGATTTTGGTATTGATAAAAAAATACGTTCGATGAGGACTAAATTTAATAAAGATGGTACTAGTGTCTTACAAATTGACATCGAAAGTACTAAGCCTATTAAGGGTGTTTATGAAGTTGATGAAATTGAAGAATTGACGTGTAACGAGCCTTTGAATCAAGACTATCGACTTAGTCATCGACAAGTAATTGACATCAATTCAGTACATCGAATAAATGAAGAGAATAAGACTGAAAAATACGATAAACCAATACACAATTTGTACAAGGATAAGAATATAGTTAACATTGAAATAAATAAAGAGCTAGGTAGTGATTTAAAGATAAGACGTATTGAAGATGTTGTCGAGGACGATCGTAGCGGAGTCGTTAGAATACAAGTCGACAAAAATAACAATAATAAACAAATACCTGAGCGCAAGACCATTTTGGAAAAGTCTGAAAAAGTTCAAACTTTAGTAATCGATGATTCGAAACAACCGTCAAAACCGGTTAGTATCGATGGACAAACTCATTTTTACAAAAAAGAAATACAAATAGCCGGTGATGCCGGTGGATAT
Organism: Brachionus calyciflorus; assembly: GCA_002922825.1. Lineage (NCBI taxonomy): Eukaryota > Metazoa > Rotifera > Eurotatoria > Ploima > Brachionidae > Brachionus > Brachionus calyciflorus. The sequence continues at coordinate 1,403,495 of NTPY01000384.1, forward strand.
AAAAAAAATGAATTAATCAATTTGACCAATGTTAAAGAGTTGGATGAAAAGCTAAAACAAATGGAAAAATCCCAACAAGTCAAAGTAAAATCAGCTGAAATTGTTGACACTTATACGAAGAGACAATCAAGTCATATTGACATTGAACCCGATTATAATATAGTAAGTAATAGAGAGAAAAAAATATCAATTGTAGTTGATATTAAGACCGAGACCACAACGCCTCAAGAAATACCATTAAAAGAAATAAGTGAAGAAAAGGAGGTTGTTAAAAAAATCAAAAATGACTTGTATGAGGATACGACTATAATCCAAAAAATCCCGAATATACCTTTAGTGGAAGAGGAGGACGAAGAGACTTTCGAAGAATGGACTGAAGTGTATACAATTACAATTCGTGGTATAAGATATAAAATTTTATGGGTCTATGATCCTTTAAAATGTGAAAATGTCACTTTGGTCGAGGGTATAAAACGTGGTATTATTGACTTGAAAAATGGTGTTTATCACAACTTGAAAACTTCACATAGTCAAACTATCAGTGAGGCTGTTGATGATGGTCTAATTGGTATTGAAGAGGATACATCGGCATTGACTATAAAAGTCAATGGTATCACTTATACAATCTATTGGGTATGGGATCCCGTTAAAAAAAGAAGAATTTCGCCCAAACGAGCCATTGAACGACAAGTCTTAGATCTAAAAAATAATTATTATAGAAATTATTCGAATAATGAGACCATATCGATTCACGAAGCTGTTTATATGAAATTAATTGGTGCCTCGGATGACTTGACCAATATAGAAGAGGAATTAACTTTGGAAATTTCCAATACTTTATATAGAATTGCTTGGGTTAAAGATAGTCGAACAGGCGAGAAATTTAAACCACGTGAAGCACTCCGACGTGGTCTCTTAGACTTAACTAATTATTTATACAATAAATATGACACTAATGAAGCTTTAACAATTAAAGAGGCGATTCGACTAGGTTTTATTGGTCTTAGTAATGAGAGTAAAGAGAGTGATAGTGAATTTAGTGATGATGGAGAATTCGAACGACAAGATTCATTATCGTCTTTGGATGATGAAGAATTAACAATTAAGACTAAAACAGCTATTTATGTCATAACAGGTCTACTTCATCCAGTCACTCAAAAAGAAATAAAAGTATCCGAGGCTATTAAATCGGGTATTTTAGACAAAGATAATGGAACTTATAAAGATTTTAAAACAAATGTTACTTATGAAGTTGGCGAGGCTATCAATGAGGGCTTTGTATTTGCCACTGTTACCGATCTACTTCAAGACGAGACTGCATCTACTGAATTTATAAGAGAAGAAATTAAAAAATTTATCGTCAAAAGTGTTATTGATCCAAGAACTAATCAACGAATTGGTGGATTACAAGCACAAGCTGCCGGAATTCTCAACTATGCTCAAGGAATGTATACGAATCCGGATAAAAGTGAGAACATGTCTATTACTGAGGCTATAAATCGTAATTTAATTGAAGTTAGTCTCCAAGAGGAAACGGCTCATGAGGAATTCGATGCCGAAGTTGTGACTGAGACTTTAATGGAGAGAACTATTACTATCTATAGAATTCTAGGCGTTATTGATCCATTTAGTAATGAAGTTATATCAGCTAGTGAGGCTGTTCATAGACAAGTAATTGATACTGAGACTAATTCATACGTGGATGGCTCATCGAATCAAGATCCTATACCAATTAAGGAAGCTGTTAGACGCAATTTAATTAAAGCTGAAATAAGTGAAACAATCGAACGTAAACCTTTGGGTTTGACATTACAAAATGCCATTCGTCTAGGTCTATTCAATCCTGATTCAGGAAAATTTAAAGATTTATACACAAATAAATATTTTGATTTAAATCAAGCTATTGAAAAGGGTCATATTAATCCGAATGGTGCCGCTATTGCTGAAAGTTCTACTGGATCGTTGACCTTAAACGAAGCATTTCAATATTCTATATTCAATAAGAGAACTGGTGTTTTGGATAGAAATAGACTTAGCATGTTCAAGGGTAAAATAGTCGAAGCTAAAATATATAAATGGAATTTTGAAGATGCTGTTAAATGTGGTTTAATTAGTCTTAAAAATGGTAAATTTAAACATCAACAATCCGGAGAAGTCATATCGATTAAAGAAGCAATTAGTCGAGGTCTTATCGATGGCGATTCAGTTATTTTAGACGATGTTTTAACGAATACGCCTATGACTTTACGCGAGGGTTTAGAGACTAAAATAAAAATCGATAGTGATGGAAATATTTTGAGCATAGAAAATGGTCAAATTTTAATGTCATTAGAACAGGCGTTTAATACTAGAAAAATTTGTTCGGCCTTTGACGAAAATACTGGAGAGATATTTTTGGTCAATTTGGGAAAATTAGTTCAATTTGAAAAAGCAATTCGAAAAAATAAAATGGACAAATCGATGAGAATCTTCGATCCCAAATGTAACAAAGATTTGAGTCTTACAGACTGTATAGAAAGATGTGTTATTGATAAAACTAGTGGTATGGTCATAGATCCAAAAGGTCATGGGGGTCTATTGAGTATAAAAGAGGCTGTTAAGAGAGGAATTTTGTCCATTACTGGCGCTCCTTTAGTCACTGGACATCATAACTCAGAGACCATTGAGACACCAATGATAACATCAAGAAAAACACGACATATAATGCATAAATTTGATGATATTAGTGAGCCTAGAAGAGCCAAGACAAGAAGTGATAATAGTACTAGCTCAGAGTCTAATTTAAAATCAAAGAGTGTGACTAAGACACCCATAGTTTACGATATGGAATATTTAAACAGTGATTTAGTAAATAATAATTTGTTGACGAGTGGTGGTGCATCTCTTGTGACGAATGTTAAGACAACTAATGAGGAGCATAGAAAAAAAATAAGTGGTAGTGATGTTAAAGAGACATTGCGTGCCGATTATAAAGAAACAGTTATAAAGCCAGGCGAAGTGCCAGTAGTTACATCTTCAGCAAATTATGAGAAAGAGTATCGAAAAAATTACGATGGAAGAAATTTAGATGATGATCAAATTCATAATGTACAAACCAGATTTAGTGTTAAATCAAGCAATCAAGGTAAGAATTGAAAATGGAAATAAAAAAAAAGTTTAACTTCGTGTAAAAATTAAATTCGAGAAAACAAAAAATTTTTCTTTTTTTTTTAGTTGGCGACTTTTTTTTTTGTTTAGTACCGAGAAAAAAATTGACAATGAAAATATAATTATAAGGTCCTATTTTAATAATTTTTTTTTCCAAAATCTCTTAAATAATTTAAACAAAAAAAAAGTTATAAATTTATATAATTCAAATATTACTATGACTTAATCAAATATTAACTTTATTTAATATCGTTTAATTAAAAACATTATTATTTTTTTTTTAATTTTTAAAAAACTTTTAAATTTATAAATTTTTTTTTATATATAAATATATTTTTTTTTTTAAAAATACTTTTTAGTTTTGTTTTTTTTTTCTTTTTAAATAAATTGACAGAAATACTAAATAAATAAAATTTTAAAATTTAATTAAAAAAAAAAAACTTATATTTTAAATAAAAGAATTATTTGTTGAAAAAAATTTTTTTTATTTTTTAACAACTTAACTGCTAATTTTTAACCCCTAATAGCCGTTTCAGTTAAAAAAAAAAAAGATTAAAATCAAGGTAAACTAATGAATTGAACCTGTAGACGTTTTCACCATTTTTTTTCTCGAATACTAGTCTGTTTAAAAATACAGACCGGTGTTGTCTTATGATCAACTCAATAAAATTGAACACGATTTTAGTTGGTCATCAATCTAGTCTGCTTAAAATGGCAATTTTTTCTTTCTAAGATGAAAAGTGAATTGTCAATAAATATAATTACGAAATTAAAAAATTTTTAAAAAAGCAAAATATAGAAAAAAAGTTATCATTTGATATTTTTCAAGTTTATTTTAAATCCTTGAACTGATTTGTTCTTAGTCTGAATGGATGCAGCACCTAAATAATGATTTAACTACAGTGCTGGCAAAGGTTTTGTAACAGTCCGTCATCTGACGTCATGTGATGTGAAATGACGTAAAATGACGAGGTTTGGTGTAATTTTTTATTTTTTTGCCAAGACTGTTACAAAACTTTTGCCAGCGCTGTATTTTGAAAATTTTAATCAAAAATCTGATGATCCTTAATGCCTTCCTTAATTTGATGATTTTTAAAATAAGTATTCGAAAAAGATTAGTTAGGTACCGTGTGTAGGTTTGGAAAGTCTAAAATCTTTTGAAATCTCGAAATTCATGGAAATTCTAGATTCGAAAATCAAAAAAACCTTGGCATGATACATGAAACATTCCCTTTTTTTGATTAAATTTAATTCTTGAGCTTTACCATTTTTTCATACATTTTAATCAACATTTTTTGAAGATTTCTTTTAATAAATCTTAAATCAATACTGTAAAATTGTTTTTAAATCTCTTTAAAATCTCATTTTTCAACAAGACAAGCATAAACTTATCCTTTTCGATAATTCCATTATTTAATAAAGATTGTGTATAAAGCCGTCATAGGTGTTCAAGCATAAGGTCATAAGCAAAAATACTAAAAAATTTATTTTCCCACAATTCCTGTGAATTGTCTCGAATCGATAAAATCCAGAAAAATCTGGTGTAATCATGGGAGCATGTTTAATTGATAAATAATTGTCAAAAGCAATTTTTTAAATCTTGGATAGTTTCAAAACTGCTAATGATAAATTGACAGCGTTAGGGTTGTCATTAATAAATGGCAATTTTTTTTTAAATAGATTTTTTAGATCTATAATTTCAGTCCAAATAGGCCAGAAAATGGAAGTTATTTTCTAAATGAATTTTTCTTCAAATCGAGTCTGAATTTGTCTCTTACTTAAATTCAAAGACTAAATTTGTTTATCTCTTATTATTTTATCAAAATTTTGCTCTTTTTTTACTATACCTTTTGGCATGAAAAAATTCTTTTATGGAAGAGTTTAAGTAAAAAAAAATTACACATAAAGATTCTTTGTTGATTGCGCAATTTAATTAAAATTTAAAACTGTTGAAAGTTTATAGATTTTGTAAATTTTTTTCTAATTAAAGAATAAAATAAAAGCATGTATCCAAGGTAAGAATAAGATGTTAAAAAATTTTTAAAAATCGTTTAGCAAATTTGTTTAGGATCCCAAGCGAAAAAAAAATCAATAAAAATCTAAGAAAATAGCGTTTTAGCCTTATCGATAAAAAAAAGGTATTATTGGTTAAAGCTAACGATATGTTATTGATACCATAAAGCGTTAATTTACCGATTTTCCAAATCAATAAATTAGTAATTTTTTTAATGATAAAATTGCGGAAATTTTTTGAAAATCTAAATAATTTTTATCAATAATTTGACGTAATTTAATCTTTTGAATACTAATGCGCTTTAAAGGCAAGCTTACCGATCTTTCTCATCAAATACAGTTAAATCAATTTTTTTAAATTAAGTTATATTTTTCCTGAAAGTTTAGGAAAATTTATTATCACCTTAACATTAACTAAGTAAAGATTTGCTACCGTAAACGCTGGTTTATAACTCCAAAAATAAATCAAAAACTTATAATTTATTCTATTGGAAAAGGTTCCATCGTTACCATGTTATGAATTTTTTTATTTATAAATAAATCAAAAACTTTTGATATATTCCTGGAATAATAGTAAAATTATAAGAAAAGCTGAAATGTTTGATAAGTTCCTTCCTCATTTAAAAATCTTTTTAATTTATTGAAAAAAAAAACCTAATCGAAGCTTCGATCAATTAAAAAATTTAAAGTTGATTTTTTTTGAGTTTTAAACATTAAATCTTAAGTTTTATTTTATAAAAATTGCACCCAGATAGTGTTGTTCTGAGTTCATTTTGCCGAGATCAAAAAATTTGGAAAAACTTGTCGGCCTTGTAGCCGTAGAGGATATTTTTCATGAACCAAATTTTTTTTTTAAACTTTTGTAATTTTCAATTATTTCTTTCTTAAAAAAACCCTTTTGTTTCAGAAACTTCTGAATTATTTTAAAAAACATCACTAAAGCGATAAAAACAACGAATATCCATTTTTTCCTTTAAGTAAATAAAAGTTTTGTTTTCATTAAAAAATTGAGTCAAAGAAAGACAAACTTGAAAAATCTTTTGCAACAATTTTATTTATAAAAACTTAATAAATTCTAAATACAATTTAAAGTTAAGTGAACATGTAAGCCTCGTGTTTAAGTTGATTACTTAGAGTATAAAAAAATTGATTATTTGTTTATTATTAAAGTCTAATCAAATGACGTGATAGCATTTGATTAAAAATGTCAAATTACCTGGGTCCTCTTGTAAACTAATGAAAAAAAGTTAAGTTGTTTTTAGAAATTAAAATTTGAAGTATTATTAAGGTGCACCAAATCATAAACCTTAGTAACGATTTGGCTATTTTTGAGCCTTAAAAACCCATGTCTACTCCGATAAAATATTCCGAAAATATTTTGAATTATAGAGTTAACCATGCTTTTTAAAAATTGATTTTGAACAATTTTTTTCATGATAACGAAAATAAAGGCTACTAAAAAACTAAATTTTTAACGAAAAATGACTAAATATAAGGTTTTTTACAAAAATATTTCAAAATAAAATAGTTTTCTTAAAAATCGAAACCATCTTCGCTAGATATTATCATTATATATTTAAATTTGTATTCAAAAAATTTCCGGAATCGGTTATCAATTGAGGAATAAAATTTAAAGATACTAATATTTATGACTTGGGGTACCTTACAGAACAAAAGAATTTTCCTGATCATAATAGATTAATTTGAAACGAGAATCATTTGCGTTGACTTCGGTACTGTAAGCGATTATTTTTTGTAAATATGATTTTGATCTTCGTTAGCTTTCCATTATTTTTAGCTAATAAAGAATGAAGTCGTTAGTTTGTTGAAAATTCGAATGGAGAATATGTTTCAAAATTCAATTGATTTTTCAAAAAAATACTCAATTCTAGTATATGTACTATTTTTGTTCTCTGGTATAGTGAACAATAAACTCAGCTAAACTAAACTGGTTGACTTAATCTTAATATTTTTCATGTCCCAAATTACTAGACCCAAATTAGTGAGATTATCTTTATCTCCCTAATGGTTATTACAATCACATATCGATGTAACGAAAAAGCGATTTATGTATTCGTTTAATCTAGTTGCATAGAATATAATTTATTTTATTATGTTAAACTGCTCTTTTTACGTAAGTTTTGATACGTTAGATCAAAATCAAGGCTTTACTGAAGACTAAATTTCAGCTCAATGAAATTGGTCGTCTTTTTTTAGTCGATTTTCCTAATTTAGTCTGATGATGTCAATCAATTTTAGAATTAATCTTTGATTGAGTCATCATTTTATTTGGCTTTAGTTACTAAACTTATTCCACAAAAAAAAAATTAAAAATTTTCAATAAATTTTACCAGAGTGGGTGCTAATTTGATTAGGATTTTTTCAAATTTTCAGACTAATTTTTTTTGTTTGATTTTTTTATTGTTTGAATTTTAAGACCATGTTGATAATTTGTTGATTTGAGTTTTCGTAAAATAAATCAAAATGAATGATTATTTTTTTTCAATATCATAAACCCCTGTTCAAGAAAAATACAATTTTATAGTAAAATTAAATAGAGTTTTGTCGGTCATTTTAATAAAATTTTGTTTAAAAACTGAAAAAAAAAATTTGTAATTATAATTTAATACTTATGAATAAGAAGCAGCTGTTTTTTAAAATGAATATGAATTAGAGGGATTGATTCTGTAGTTTATACATGTATTAATTATCTGATTTTTTTGAAAATATGCATAAAAATAAAAAAAATTAATATCAATAAAATCAATTATCTGATTAAATCAAACTTTAAAAATTAGAATACTATCCTAATTAATAAAAATTAAGTGCTTTTAGGAAAAAATAAATTAAGAGAATAAGATCTACCGTATTTACTCGAAATTAAGAATATACCGGAACTTCAAACTGTTCTAATTGAGTGATTTTTTTTTCCAAAAAAATAGCTCAAATAAAAGAATAAAATTTTATTTTCAAATACAAAATCAAATGAAACATGATTCGAATTATTCCTAATTTCGAGTAAATACGGTAGAATTTAAAAAAATATTTACATTATGTAAATATTATACGCGTACGTGTACGACGTTTATTCGGGAGCAGCGCAGTAATTAATTTGAATTAACTTCTTTGGTTGTATTTTTTAAATGGAAATACAATTTGTTAAATAAAAAGTTTGGATTGTCGAGAGTTGACTTTATAAGGTAGAAAAATTAGAAAATAAAACTAAAAGATCTATTGTCTAAAACATTTAAATCAAGTAAAAATAAAGTGTTCATTTTGTTTTTGGCTCTAAGCTATTTAAAATATATTTTAAAATTTGGATAAAAAATTTGTTTTATTTTTAATTTTTTCTCGAAAAAATACCAATAAATTAACGTTTTATATTTATTATTAATCTTGAATTTTAAAATATCAATAATAAAACGCTTTTTTGTCAATAATTAAAGTTGTAACGATATTTATCGATTTTTTATCGTTTCCTTTTTTACTTGGGTGAAATTACAACCTGGACCAACTATAATACCTTTTAAAAAATAATAGCAAATCAGTTGAGTTTATTAAAAATATAATATTACCCAGTCAACACAAAAAAAATGTCAACAAACTGAGATAGGAACACAGACATTTGAAAAACCAAATTAATTGATTTAAAATTAATAAAAACAAATTAAATGCTTTTAATTAAAACTAAAAAAAAAAAATTATGAAAATCTCAAGTAATTTTGGTTTCCTTTAAAAGGAACACCTTAAAACACCGGGTGTAAATCGGGAAATATGGCTACTAGAATTATTTTTTTTTCTTTTAAAATATTCCTCATAGAATATTTTAAAACGAAGACCTTGGGAAATTTTTATTTTTATCGGGCGATATTTGTTTGTATAAGAAAAGTGAACCCAAAGGTTTTTACAATTGATACACCCTGAAACACACTATCAAATTATATGAAACACCCTTTCACACCCTTTTGAATCTAATAGAGAAGCTCAAATTATGTTTGGGAAAAATATTCCTGAAAGCTTCCGATTGAGGAAAACTTGATACAAATGACAAAAATGGTTTTAAAAGACCTTGGAGATACACCCTAGTAAATTTTTAGTTTTCAATTTTAACTCAAGTAAAGTTAGTAATTTTTGGGAGTTTTTCGGGTAGAAGATCACCGATAACAAAATAATGTGCCTAAAGTTGCCAGTAAACAGTCCTGGTTTAAATTCTATTGAAAACTTGTGGAGTTGGCTTTAAGAGACCTTTGATTTTGAGAGTGAAACAAAACATTTAAACTTTTTCGCAAAACTGACATCAAATTCGTGATCTTCTACCCAGGAATATTTTAAAAGAAAAAAAATAATTCTAGTAGTCATATTTCCCGATTTACACCCGGTGTAACTTTTGAAAAAATTTTGAGGTGTGCCTTTTAAAGGATACCCTTTAGACTATGAGGAATATTTTAAAAGAAAAAAAAAATTCTAGTAGTCATATTTCCCGATTTACACCCGGTGTAACTTTTGAAAAAATTTTAAGGTGTGCCTTTTAAAGGATACCAAAATTAACCATCCTCTTTTTTGATTTTTGAAAAATATTTTTTTTAAACATAAAAAAGCGGTTTGTTTATTTTCAAAATATACATTCTGATTGGTACAGAGTATTACAGTTAAAATTCATTTAACGAGAACTGTAATATAAATGAAACATTAGTTATCATTGTTAATACAGTGATTTGAAATTGACTGGGTATATTTGGAAAGCTTTCTAAAATAGTTAACATTTTTAGGGGATGAAAAAAATATTTTAAAAAATTTTAGCCGCTATTTTCATCTTTTTAAACATATTTTAAATTGTGGTTTTAATTTTGTCATCCCCTAAAAATGTTCCCTTTTTTAGAAAACTTGCCATTTTATAATCAAAATTTAATAATTAAATAAGATATCTTAATCAACTAATTTCAACTAATTTTACAGGTGAACTTATATAATAAATTAGAATCAATTTGATAATAAAAAATTGCTGCATCGTCTGCAAAAATTGTGCGATTTCAATTGCGTATATATCCTCCTAAATATCCCATTATACAAAAAAATATAAGTACACTGTAAAAAAAAAAGCGACTAAGACACTTTTCAAAACCGTCTAAAAAATAACAGCGCCTAAAAATTAATTTTTTTAAAGAATATAGTTAAATTAAGACCTTTTTTTTACCCGCTATATAAAAGGGCTTGTTAAAAAAAAATATATAAAGTGGCAGCATTTTTTTAAGAGAGTTCATCGTAATTTAGTAAAATTTAAAGGCAAGTTAAAATTTTTTGTCGATTTTTTTAAAAATTTTTTTTTCAACAAAAATTGATCTGCAAAGCACTTAAAAAGCTTTTATTTTTTTCCTACTAACAATTAAATTTTTGTTGTAATTCTTGTTATAATTACAACTTGCTCTTTTTATTATCACATGATCCAATATGAACACATGATTTAACAGTGTTTATAATACTTTAAGTTGCAGATTTGAAAAGTTTAAGTACTTTTAAATCTTAGTATAAATAACAGTGTAGTTAATGTGTTTAAATTGGATTCGATCTCATTATTATTTCTGTTTATTGTTTAAAATTTCTTTATGTTTTGGACCTCGTGTTCATAGTTGAGTTATAATTAAAATAAATAAAGATTAGTTTAAAATTAAAGCTTCTTTTATTATTTATTTCTGTTAAGGTCTAATAGAAACAGTCGAGTTAGAGACACAACTTGTTAGATTTATAACATTTTTTTAATTATGACAAAAAATATTTAAAGATTTAGACAAAAACAATCATTCAATGACAAAAATAATTTTTTTTAGTGACAAAAAAACAATTTTTTGTATGACTATTTTATATAGGTTATGACAAAAAGTGCTAACAGAAAACTTTTATTGTAAAAAATGGTCATTATATTATAAGTTTATTCGGAGAATTTTTCAAATTTCTCTTTAAATAAAGACGAAATATGTCAAAATTGTATTCCATTTTATACATCTCTTGAATATTTCATTGACTGAATATACTTAATATTTGACATCATTTGGTTAACTTAGGATGTGAATTACCAAATTAAACTAGGTTTATTAAATAGAATAACAAGTTTTTTCCAATTTCTTCCTAGGCCTATGAAAATGCTTTTCTTTTATTGCTAATTACTTACAAAAACGATTCTTAACGAATTACCTTAAGCACTCGATAATTATATCATGATACAAAACTAGGACTTCATATTTGTATCCATAGATTTTATTACTTCCATTAATTCATAGACCTTTCAGCTTTAAAAAATGGGAGGAGTCCGATTTTAAAAAAATTTCGATTTTATACAGGTACTACTATCGAGTGATTACGGCAAGACCAAGAATTTTCATAGCGAATTACCTCGATTTTTATCAAAATCATAAAAAATATTTTGTCAATATTTTGTGGATTTTTAAATTTGTCACACAACAAATACGATACAGTCAACCCTCTTTAATCCGAACTTCGATATTCCGGAAATCCTCGAATATCCGAATAATTTTTTCGAAAAAAATCTGCATTTTTCAATGGAAAAAATACTTCGTAATCCGAATTGTCGTGAATTGTCATAATTTTGGTAAATTTTGTTGTTCGGATTAAAGAGGGTTGATTGGATTTCGTCAGAGGTTTATTATTTTTGACATCAAATCAATTGATTAGTTTTTTAAAAATTTAATTTGTTATATATTAATTTTTTTTGTCATTTAAAAAAATTATTAGTCGTTAGATAAATTAAATTGTCACAAGAAAAAATAAATTTGTCAGTAAAATAAATGGTAGCCCACTTAAAAGTACTTTTGCCAATAAAAAAAATTATTACGTAGAGAAGCAAAGTTTGTTTTAAAAGTCTGCAAAAATTGTGATACTTTTATAATAAATTAAATAAAATTTTCAACAACGGTATTTTTTCATTTCCTAAAAGATCCTAATAAAAAGTATTTTTTATTATTAAAGTCATTTATTATAATCAAAAATTTCAATAGAAGATGTTTAAAAGATAACTGCACGATCTAGTCTTTGAAGCAATACGGTAAATAATCATCTTTAAAAAAAAAATGACTTTTTAATTACAAAAAAATTCAATTCACAAAAATTTAATTTACTTTAATTTTTAATCGCTTTTAATTTAGATTTCAATTTTTAGTCGCTTTTAATTTTGACTAAAAAAAAGCTCCTTAAAAATGGTGACTCCTAAAAGCTTCTTGAAAACTCTCAAGGATTACGTCAAGTTGTAGTGCCAAACAAGTAATAGCGAAATGACAAGTGTTTAAAATTTCATTAACTTCAAGAATAACTAAAATCGAATTAATTATTAAATTTAAACTTTGAAATTTGAGTCGCCATTTGAATTAGCTTTTTGTAATTATGGATATTTGAGTCAATGGTTATTTGCAAAATTCATGTAAATTTCATATTTCATTATTTTTCCCAATAATGTGTCTAAATTTTGGGATATCATTTTGAACAAAGTAACAGTAAAATTAAATTAAATTTAAAATTTTTATTAATTCAATCTGAAATTTTCCTAAGATAACGTAAAAATGTTTTTCTAAAATAATTTTTTTGAAACATTCAAAAAAATGTTTTTTTTATGCTATTTTACTTTTTTGTTACGATTTAAAAAAATTTTTAACTAAAAATATCTAAAATCAAGTCTCAAATGTATTCATGCAAAGAAAAAAATTCAAAAGAAAATTTTAAATTTTTTCTTTTCGATTACAAAAAAAATTACTATACTTATAGCTACTCTAATAATTTGAGTAAGTATGTCTTTCAAAGCCGTACCTTCTAAAACAAATTTGCGCCTTTGAGAATAATTTGCATCTAAAATTGATACATTAAAATTGCTCAATTTTTCTAAAAAAATCAAATATAAGGTGTTTTTTTTTAAATTTATATTTAAAAATATTTATTCAATATTTTTCAAAGGAAATGGGACTGCTCAAACATATCCTTTTAATAAATTTAATCCAAGTGGCCCTAATCGAACAATTGAGTCTTATGAAGCCCATTTAGATCTTGCTATTTGCAGCAAAAAAATAAATTTGGTATAAGAGATAGATGCATTCTTAGTGAACTAAAATACTTTCATCCAATTAGAAATACACTAATTGACAGTATGCATTCCATCTCCAATGGTTTGATAAAATTAATGTTTACATATTGGTTCGAAAAGCCTGGTTCAAATTCGTATTCTCTTAGTAGTAGTATGGAACTAATTGATGAGCGAATAAAGAGTCTTAAAGTCCCAAGCTTTGTCTGTAATAAGATAAGGTCGATATTCACATGGAAATTATGGAAATCACATGAATATTTAAACTTTGTTTTAATTTCTAGCTTAATTATTTTTTATGGTATAATGAAGATCGAATATTACAATAATCTATAATCACGAAAGACAACAAAAATTAGCTCTCAAGCCCCTGAAGATGCGGTTTTCTCAGACTCGGGCGAAGAGAAAATCGATGAGAGTTTTCAATGGAAAAAAAGAAAAATAATGGACGAGGCAAAAATCAACAGCAAACAAACTAGTAATAAAAAATTTTTTCAGTTGATTTTCAACTTTTTAAAAAGTTTCTCTTACAGGTCAAGAAATTATGAACGTTAGATTTATAGATCCTGAATTTTGTCTGATACAGCATACTGCTTCCAAAAAAATGGAAATAGTTAAAGCAAAAAATGTCAATTTAGGAAATAACGTCACAATAAAGACAGGCACTGGATTTTTTTTTAAAGAAAATAACATACTCAGACCGGTCAAGATTCTTATTATAGGTAAGTTAAAAATCTGTCATAAAAAGTTACAAAAATTAGTTAGAATTTTTTTGTCTGAAAAAATTCTAAAATTAAATTTTTTTTTATTTCATAAAAAATTAACGCGTTTAAAGTTGTTTAAAATTATTCCTGTTTTTTGAAAATTTGAGGAACATAAAAGCAAAATAAATTCATTATCAGTTTTATAAATCAAACTTACGAAATTTTCCATAGTAAATTTTTAATTTTCCAAAAAAATCTTTTTATCCAAATTGTTAACAATGTAAAAAACTCTTTTTAGTCTTACAGTGGATCTTATTTAAATGGAACGTCAACCGTAACTGTTGACCGTAACCTTAACCGGTGTTAAATTGCCTTAATTTTCAATTTTAAAATGTTTGAGCATTGGTAAAGGTTACGGTCAATAATTACGGTTGACGGTTGACGTTACATTTATAAAAGAACCACTGTAAGTCTGAATTGGACTTTTTATCAAGGTTCTATTTTTTTAAAATAAAATAAAAAATCATATTTAAAAATATTAATTTCTATTATATTTATAAATATTAATCTCACTTCAACAAAAAGTCAAAGTCTGACTAAAAGATATCAAAACAAAACTTAAAGATATTGTTTTTTGAGGTGTAAAAAGTCTGCTTTATTAAGCCAATCTAATACCTGACTTAAAAATTATATTTTGTGTGATCTAGTCGTCGAAACTTGGTTTTATTTAAATTTTTTGTTTTGACAAACTCTTATAATGATTAGTCCTGACTTTTTTAATCAGTTTATGATATTGATATTTCAATACTTTAAAACTACGACTAAAATATTACAGGATTCTCGCGAGTCATTCAAAGAAAAAAATCGGAATTTTGTTTTTTTTTTAGGCGTTTTGAATTTTGCTCAGTTACGTTTTCAAAAAAAAAAAAAAATTTATCTCAATTTATATGAGATACTGCATTTCTCGCGAATTAACGGCGTACCCGTACGGAGCACGTTGAGAACCCGTACCGTCCCAAACAAAAAAAATTTTTTTTGTATATTTTGATAAAAATTTTCTTAAATTTTTTTTAGTCAGGCAACCGTATCGTAAGTACCGTGACGGTACCCTTACCAAAAAAAAATTATTTTTAAAAAAATTAATAAAAGTTAAAAAAAAATTCATTTTTTGTTTAGATACGGGTACGGTACGGTTGCCGAACTAAAAAAAATTTAAGAAAATTTTTATCAAAATATAAAAAAAAAATTTTTTTGTTTAGTACGATCGGGTACGGTTTCGTTACGGGTAGGGTACTTAAGCCGAAATTTTAGTTTTAGCTTAAATTAAATACAATTAAAAGCATTGACTAAATCCAAAATTATTATTTTTAACTACGAATTTGTTTTAGTAATTATCTTAAGAATTCGTATTTTTATGAAAGCAATTTACTTTCCATTATTTTGATTAAAAATTTTCAATTTTAAATTAAATTTTAAGAATTAACTCTTTGACTTTTACGACGATTTCACGAACCGAATGCTGAAAAAATAAATCAATATTTTTAGGCTTAAGGAAGGATTGTGATGAACAATTAAAATTTTTATGTAGTTATGAGAAAAAACCTGATAACACTCCAAAAAACCAGACTAAAAAAAGAGTATTAAGCACAAACGAAATTGAAAAAATTCAAAAAAATAGTAATCAAAGCCTTAGCGATGAGACCAAAGATCTTAAGGATAAAATAGAAGAACTGGAAAACGCTTTAGTAGAAAAAGATCTTCATATCAAAAACTTAGAAAAAAGTTTAAAAAGAGAACAAGAAATTAACGAAACATTAAGAAATAATTATGGTAATTTATTAAATTAACATTACCGTAATCGCTAGATTGGAGTACCGGTATAAAATCGAGTTTATTCAAAATTGTAACTCCCCCCTTTTTAATAGCCGAAAGGTCTAATAATTTAGTAAACAAAATCAACAGGTCAATTTCTGAAACCCTAGTTTTGTAACATGGTATAACTATCGAGTGATTACGGTACGATTTCTATACAAAAAAACAAAAAGACATTTTTTTTAATTTAAAAATAAAAGTTGGTGGTTGTGCCGTCAAAATTAAATAACATTTTTAAATTTTTAAAAATTAGAATTAATCTTATATAATTATGTCCTTTATTAGGATTAAATTCGTAGCGCCAAAAACTATCCTAGATATAACCTGTCGGAAAATAAAAAGTTAAGCTTCTTAATTAAAAAAAATTATATCTTAATAATAAAAATTTTTAATAATTTTGATGAGTACCCTTTCGTCGAAAAAGATTAACTATTAAAAATTACTCTTTTAAATTAATACTTTTTGATAAAAACACTAAATTGAAAAATACTTAATTTTAAAAATATTCTGGCAAAAATACTTTTTATGATTATCTTCTTTTAATGAAAATTTATATTAGGCTAATTTTTTTCTGCGCTAAAATAAGAAAAAAAATTGATAAAGTACAATACTGGTCTTTCAGATGTTCTCAAAATGAACGTTCATCTAATGATCAGGAACATTTAAAAATCGGAAAAACGTTCGTGAACGCTCATGAACGTTCATTTTGGGAACTTGTATTGTATAATAATTACAAGACTTGCTTTTTTAATTCTTCGTATTGTTTTAATTACTAGACCCCTTTTATGGTTTTTGCTTGTTTAAACTCAAGGTCTTTTTTGTTTAACTTTTAACTTTTCTCAGACATCTAAGAATGATCAATAAGTTTTTAAATTCGATCAATTAAATATGCGACACAATTACATATTATTTATCAGGCCTTGCTTCCTTTTTGAATTTAGGTTCGAAGAATTTAAAAGAGATAAGAATATATTCCCTTAAGATGTACCAATTTTCTAATTGCCTTTTTTTATATATATAATAATGAAATTGAAAATGAATAAAAGTATATTTTTAAAAGAGGCATGTTAAAGTTTTTTGTCGATTTTCTTTTTTTCAATTTTTTTTACCAACCAAAACAGCTCTGCAAAATACTAAACAGGACTTTTGGTGGCAAAAAAAATGTTGAATAGTGAAGCAAAATTTGCTGCACCTGTTGGCAACGTCTAAAAAATATTGTGCATTTTTAATTGCGTATTTTAATTAGACTTTTTTTTATCAAATTTGCACAGAATTTAGAGATTTCTGTAATTTTGCAATAAAAAAGTTTTTCTGCAAATTTGCACACCATTATAAAAAGTCTAATTTGAATACGCAATTTTAATTGCAAAATATTTTTTAGACGTTGCCAACAGGTGCAGCAGATTTTGCTTCACTATTCAACATTTTTTTTGCCACCAAAAGTCCTGTTTAGTATTTTGCAGAGCTGTTTTGGTTGGTAAAAAAAATTGAAAAAAAGAAAATCGACAAAAAACTTTAACATGCCTTTAAAAGAGTATTTTTTAATAAAAGACAGTCGATAAATCGGGTATTAATAAAAAATAGCCAAATGAAATAGACGCCAAAATTAAAATCCTAAGGATTTTATCGCCACAATATTTGAACGCCAGTTTCTTATTTTGAAATAAAAGCCAAAATAATTAAATGCCAAATTCTAATGCAGCTTGCTATCGCAAGCCCTCCTCGCATCATTAAGTATGACTTCTTTTATGGTAAGATTTCTTTAATAGATTTATAAATTTGTATAATTTTTTTAATTTATTTAAAAATTTAGCAGAAAAGTATAAAAAATTTGCAATATTTTCTATACTAATTAATTAATTTAATTTTTTAGATAAATACATTCATTCGATTTTAATATCGATAGCAAGCTCTCGACGTATCATGAATTAGTGCTACTTTTATTGTTAGATATGTTTTAATTTAGGGATTTAAGTAAGGCAAAGGGTATGGGTATGGTATTCTTCACTTATGCCGAAAAGTCTTGTAACAAATTTATTGCTCCTCAAAAAGGCAATATCATTAAGATCAGATTTTTAATTGATTAATTATCACATTATTTAGACATTCTTATAACAAAATACGTATTTTTCAATCAAGTCTCTAAAACCACAAATACAGATCTTCGGGGGCTTTTTTTAATTTTAAATTCCGTTAATCATTTTCTATCATAAAAAATTTTTTTTTAATAATATTAAATTAAATTATTAAATATAAATAATAGCCAAAATGAATTTCGGCTATTAATTTTTGGCTAGTATTTCTTATTTAAGCAAATGGCGATTAATTCTTATTTAAGAATTTTGCGATATTTTCACTGGCAATAATTTTTTGGCGATAAATTAATTTGGCATTACCGTAAAACCTTGCTTATAAGCGACTGAAAATCGCTCTTTTGAAGGGTGAAATCATCCTAAAGAAAAATGAATTTGGTCTTTTGATTTGACTTATCCGATAGACTTTGGTGTGGTCTATATAGTTATAACAAAATTAAATTTTTTCTGCTTTCCCTTCTTCTAAAAAAAGGGGGGTTTAGGGGGGCACTTATAAACAAGGTAATACGGTAGTTTATATTAAATTGATAAACCATTTTATGTGTAAAATTTTGGTTTTTACTTTTTTTATGTTTTCTTCAACATTATTTTGATTTCATATAATAAAAAATAATTTTGTAATATTTGGTTTTTAATCCTGCATCAGAAACCGAATTTTCGGTTTTGAAAAATATCAATTTTTTATCAATTATTGGCAAGGGTTAAAGGTAATTACACTTAATAAACCGAGAAAAAAATTTGGGATAATTTGAAAATTCAAACTTAAAAATTTAAATTTAGGAAAAAAAGGAAATGAAATTTTGAATCATATACTTCTCTGTTTCATCTTTTTTTTTAAAGAAAGTAATGCTTAAAATCTACTTACCTTGAAAATGGAATAGATAACTAAAATATTCTAAAATGCTTGGAAATTCCCTTTAATTGGATGAATCAAAAAATAAATTTAAACGTTCGTTTCATTTTTATTTATTTGAATTTACTCGAGTTTATTTAGTCTTTGGTAATCATTAAGGCATTTTATTGTTTTGTAACCATCTGAAAATGAAAAGGCAAGGTAAGTTAATTTTTGTACAAATATCATCATGGGACTTCAATTATTTTAAAAAAATTGAAGAAAATAGTTTAAAAATCTCTACAATAAACCTACCTGGTAATGTCAAATTTTTTCTGACCATAATAGTTAATTTGAAAATACAAATGAATAAAACTCAGATAAACCATTGTAAAAATGAAAACAATTCTTTTAAAAACTTTAGGTTAGTTAAGACTTTAATTACGTTTCTTGAAAAATAGACTAACATGTGAATATTATTTCTAGGACATATCTTCATTAAGAAAAATGCAATTATTGCAATCAAAACTAAGTGAAAAAAATCATTTTCAAAACAAAAATAACCTAAACATAAACCCACAGTTGTCTCAATAACATGTCTTTTTATTGCGTTTTCAGGAGATGCTTTAACAAAGCGTCGAAATACTAAACCAATAATTAAAGATATAAGTTGAGTAAGTATAAATTTCGACTTAAAAAATAAAAATATTATAAGGTATGTATGAATAGGGATTTAACTTAGAAAATTAATTTACTTTATCTATATCAAGACCAAAAGACTTGAGTAATATTTTTGAAACCATTATGACAAAAGTTATATTTAAATTCTAAAATTTAGTAACTCATACAAATAAAAGGTTAAAAAATTAGATCTATTTTTAAGACTTTTAATTTTTCTGTAAAAATAAGAGAATTTAAAATCATAATAGCTTGGTAACTACGATAGTATGAAGATATTAATGAATTAATTTTTGGTAGTTTCCACATAATTAGTATTTTATTTCCTGAGTTACTTTTTACTTATTGTGTTATCAAAAATAAAAAAAGTTATTGGATGATAAACAATATTAGTTCAAGAATTTTTAGGAATGGATTAAAAATAATAACAAAATTTTTAGCTTTTCTTATATTTGATTAAAAAATATTCTAAAATTATTTTAATTATATTTTAGATATAATACAAAAGGTGTTTGCTTTACCAAATTTATTTCAGAAGTAATGCATTCCTAAAATGTATTTTCAAAAAAAAATAATGTAGAAAATTTCAAAACTAAATGCTTGCTCAAAATATGAGTTTGGGAAAATTTTTTTCGAGACTTTTTATTTAACTTTTTTTATATTGAAAAATATTTTTATTGAAGCAATGAAAGGTAGATTCTTTTTTTTAGTTTCAAATAAAATATTTCATTTTACACTCATCTAAACAAAAACAAAATTATTTATACAAAAGAGTTAATTAGAATTTTTTTTATTTTGTGGTATCATATTTATTATGTAATTTTAATAATAAACACATGAAAATATTCTGGGCTTGTGTCCAAAAAAATCTGGTGTGAATTTATCTTGACAAAAAATTAAAATTAGATGCTCCATAAAATCAAAAAAGAATGTTTTATAAATCACTTCTCTCATTGATTATTTCATAGAATATTTAGACTAAAACTTTCATAAGCTTTTTAATAAAATAAATTATTGGCCTACCTGGTGACTAAAAGATTTTTGCAGATTTTAGCAGACTTCTTCACTTCATGCCAAGCAGGATCATATTTTTCTAGTAAATGTTATCAAGTTGGGAGGATTGATTTCGATTTAACTTCTTTTTTTAAACTTTTTATCTTTGATATTCTTTCTTCCATGTGTTCGATTAAATGTATTCAAAATTTTACAATTTAGAAATTCGAAATCAAAGTTAAAAATTTTAAATAAATAAAACAAAGGAGGGTGCATGATTTATATAGAAAATAGGCTTATGATCAAGCCCCCGCGGTCGCGTTTTTGTATATGAGGTGATCAATCATGTAAAAATTAATGGTCAAGATATCTAAGCGCGACCATAAGGGCTTCATCCTTTTCAAACCAAATAAAGAAGCTAAATGCAAATTTTTGGTTTATTTTACGTGTAAGTTTTTAGTAAAAAAAAACATTATGAAACAATTTTTAATGAAAATTTTCATAGAAAAATAATCATTATTCAATATAATATCTGCACTTTCAATTTTTGAACTAAATAAAAAATTAAGATTAATGATTTTTATTGTTCCATTTTGACTCGATCATTAAATGTGACCAATTTTATCCTTTTTTTCTGTATCAAAATGTACTTAACAGAAACCTTTTTTCCTGAGCTTTTAGATGAGCATAAATTTGTAAGTAAAAATAATTTAAATTGTTCAATTTAACGGCCAAATTAACATTGAAAATGGAAATTTAATTATTAAATTACTTCGCCACTTTTTTTTATTTATTTATTTATTTATTGAACAGAATTAACCTCCAAATTTGGAGAAGTAAAATATAAAATTAAAGTAAATTAAATTAAAGTAGCGTTTCGACGGCCACAATATTTTTTTAATATCACCATGAAAATTAATTAAAACTTAAATAATATTCATAAATCGGGGAAAAAGTACCTTTTTGTAATCGAATTCTAAAAATAAAAAAGGATCCTTAATTTTATTTTTAGAATTTTCGGGGAAAACGTACCCTATTTTTTATTTTTAAAATTTTCGGGGAAAAAGTACCTTATTTTTATAGTGGAAAAAGTACCCCTAACCCTTAATATGATGAATTTACTAAATTGGAAACGATTTGGTGGTTGCAAACGCAAAAAGTTAAGAACCACAGCTCCTGGGTCAAATGTCCGAAATGCCTTGTCTTACGAGTTTACAATTTACTAAATTGGAAACGATTTGGTGGTTGCAAACGCAAAATGCTAAAAACCCCAGCTCCTGGGTCTAATTTCCAAAATGCCTTGTCTTACGCGTTTACAACTTACTAAATTGGAAACGATTTGGTGGTTGCAAACGCAAAATGCTAAAAACCCCAGCTCCTGGGTCAAATTTCCAAAATGCCTTGTCTTACGCGTTTACAACTTACTAAATTGGAAACGATTTGGTGGTTGCAAACGCAAAATGCTAAAAACCCCAGCTCCTGGGTCAAATTTCCAAAATGCCTTGTCTTACGCGTTTACAACTTACTAAATTGGAAACGATTTGGTGGTTGCAAACGCAAAATGCTAAAAACCCCAGCTCCTGGGTCAAATTTCCAAAATGCCTTGTCTTACGCGTTTACAACTTACTAAATTGGAAACGATTTGGTGGTTGCAAACGCAAAATGCTAAAAACCCCAGCTCCTGGGTCAAATTTCCAAAATGCCTTGTCTTACGCGTTTACAACTTACTAAATTGGAAACGATTTGGTGGTTGCAAACGCAAAATGCTAAAAACCCCAGCTCCTGGGTCAAATTTCCAAAATGCCTTGTCTTACGCGTTTACAACTTACTAAATTGGAAACGATTTGGTGGTTGCAAACGCAAAATGCTAAAAACCCCAGCTCCTGGGTCAAATTTCCAAAATGCCTTGTCTTACGCGTTTACAACTTACTAAATTGGAAACGATTTGGTGGTTGCAAACGCAAAATGCTAAAAACCCCAGCTCCTGGGTCAAATTTCCAAAATGCCTTGTCTTACGCGTTTACAACTTACTAAATTGGAAACGATTTGGTGGTTGCAAACGCAAAATGCTAAAAACCCCAGCTCCTGGGTCAAATTTCCAAAATGCCTTGTCTTACGCGTTTACAACTTACTAAATTGGAAACGATTTGGTGGTTGCAAACGCAAAATGCTAAAAACCCCAGCTCCTGGGTCAAATTTCCAAAATGCCTTGTCTTACGCGTTTACAACTTACTAAATTGGAAACGATTTGGTGGTTGCAAACGCAAAATGCTAAAAACCCCAGCTCCTGGGTCAAATTTCCAAAATGCCTTGTCTTACGCGTTTACAACTTACTAAATTGGAAACGATTTGGTGGTTGCAAACGCAAAATGCTAAAAACCCCAGCTCCTGGGTCAAATTTCCAAAATGCCTTGTCTTACGCGTTTACAACTTACTAAATTGGAAACGATTTGGTGGTTGCAAACGCAAAATGCTAAAAACCCCAGCTCCTGGGTCAAATTTCCAAAATGCCTTGTCTTACGCGTTTACAACTTACTAAATTGGAAACGATTTGGTGGTTGCAAACGCAAAATGCTAAAAACCCCAGCTCCTGGGTCAAATTTCCAAAATGCCTTGTCTTACGCGTTTACAACTTACTAAATTGGAAACGATTTGGTGGTTGCAAACGCAAAATGCTAAAAACCCCAGCTCCTGGGTCAAATTTCCAAAATGCCTTGTCTTACGCGTTTACAACTTACTAAATTGGAAACGATTTGGTGGTTGCAAACGCAAAATGCTAAAAACCCCAGCTCCTGGGTCAAATTTCCAAAATGCCTTGTCTTACGCGTTTACAACTTACTAAATTGGAAACGATTTGGTGGTTGCAAACGCAAAATGCTAAAAACCCCAGCTCCTGGGTCAAATTTCCAAAATGCCTTGTCTTACGCGTTTACAACTTACTAAATTGGAAACGATTTGGTGGTTGCAAACGCAAAATGCTAAAAACCCCAGCTCCTGGGTCAAATTTCCAAAATGCCTTGTCTTACGCGTTTACAACTTACTAAATTGGAAACGATTTGGTGGTTGCAAACGCAAAATGCTAAAAACCCCAGCTCCTGGGTCAAATTTCCAAAATGCCTTGTCTTACGCGTTTACAACTTACTAAATTGGAAACGATTTGGTGGTTGCAAACGCAAAATGCTAAAAACCCCAGCTCCTGGGTCAAATTTCCAAAATGCCTTGTCTTACGCGTTTACAACTTACTAAATTGGAAACGATTTGGTGGTTGCAAACGCAAAATGCTAAAAACCCCAGCTCCTGGGTCAAATTTCCAAAATGCCTTGTCTTACGCGTTTACAACTTACTAAATTGGAAACGATTTGGTGGTTGCAAACGCAAAATGCTAAAAACCCCAGCTCCTGGGTCAAATTTCCAAAATGCCTTGTCTTACGCGTTTACAACTTACTAAATTGGAAACGATTTGGTGGTTGCAAACGCAAAATGCTAAAAACCCCAGCTCCTGGGTCAAATTTCCAAAATGCCTTGTCTTACGCGTTTACAACTTACTAAATTGGAAACGATTTGGTGGTTGCAAACGCAAAATGCTAAAAACCCCAGCTCCTGGGTCAAATTTCCAAAATGCCTTGTCTTACGCGTTTACAACTTACTAAATTGGAAACGATTTGGTGGTTGCAAACGCAAAATGCTAAAAACCCCAGCTCCTGGGTCAAATTTCCAAAATGCCTTGTCTTACGCGTTTACAACTTACTAAATTGGAAACGATTTGGTGGTTGCAAACGCAAAATGCTAAAAACCCCAGCTCCTGGGTCAAATTTCCAAAATGCCTTGTCTTACGCGTTTACAACTTACTAAATTGGAAACGATTTGGTGGTTGCAAACGCAAAATGCTAAAAACCCCAGCTCCTGGGTCAAATTTCCAAAATGCCTTGTCTTAAAATACATGTAAAAGGATTGCAAATTGGTCAAAAATACCTAAAATTAGGGTGTCCTCCCTTAACTCTTTTCTTAATAATATAATCAAATTTCTTTTAGATAAGTCAAAAAGTTGGCTTCAATCCCAGGCCTGTGATTGATGATAACCAGGGTTTTTTTTTCTTGCAAAATGAATACAAGTGCATTTTTTAAACAATTTGCATTTTTCACGTTTTTGCATTTTTCCCATGACTGATAATATGCAAATACATATTTGAACATTAAAAAACATATAATTGCAAAAAATGAATGATTAAACTGGTATTAATTAATTTATTTTTAGCTATGTATCCCGTTTTTATTCATTAAGAAGTTTAATACTGCAGTGCTTCCGAATTAAGATCGCGCCCGTATTCGAACTCTAGCAAAAATGATTTGAGTACGGATATTGGTACAACGTTAATTCGGAGCTTTGAAGTACTTTAAATAAATTTTCCCAGTTATATTCTCTTTTTTGTAGAAATAGAAGGGATCGACGAAATGGTTTTTTTTACTTTATTTTTTGATAGATTAATCAAAAATAAGCCGAAAATTTTTTTATTGCTATCCTTATTAAACAGATATTCATTTACTTAATTTCTTCAAAAAAAAGTCTGTTCACAGAGGATTTCGAAAGATTTCTCTCATAAATTTTTTTTAATTACAATATATAATTAATTCGTAAAAAAGCTTTCTAATAAAATTAACCAATTCTGAACGACTGTATATATATTAATTTTTTAAATTAAGTTTTCAGTTTCTTGTGACTAAGGAGTTCAAAATTTTTGCGTCACATACAGCGCATTGTAGCTTTCTAATAAAGAATCTTCAATTTCTAATAAAAAAGCTTTCTAATAAAATTAACCAATTCTGAACGACTGTATATATATTAATTTTTTTAATTAAGTTTTCAGTTTCTTGTGACTAAGGAGTTCAAAATTTTTGTTTTCTGTAAAATATTTCAATAAAATATTCTTCATCTAAAAGCCGTTAATATCTTAAAATTTATACAAAGTTGCTTAAAATTAATTTTTTTTTAAAATCGAATTCAAACTCAAAAAACTTAAATTTTGCTTTAATTCATCTTTATTTAGTTGCATAAAAATGCATTTAATTGCATATAACTGCATATTTTATGGTGCATATTTCAGTTTTCAACTTGCATTTTTTATAAATCTTATCTGCATATCATGTTGCATATAGTGACCGTTGATTTTGCATATAAAAAAAAACCCTGATGATAACTCATTAGCTGATTGTACAACAATAAAAGATTTTTTTAATCGCTTAATTGATAACATTTTAATAAGTAAAATCGTCTCTTATACATACAAGCTTTTTAAAAATACTTATGTTTTAGATCTAAACATCTATTTGGGTAAAACAAGTGACAATCAAAACAAAAACCAAAGAGTCATTTTTAAACGTCCTAAGTTTAAAGATTAATTTACAAAATAAGGCAAGGTGATGAAATATAATTTGGTAAATTAATTATTCGAATTGATTTCTAAGATACAGAATAAATTTTATTTTATTGAGTCGGAGAATCTGTGTTCGAATTTGTTAAAGTTCTAAATTGTCAAAGTCTAAAAGTCCAAAATTGTCAAAAATCTAAATTTTTAAAGTTCTAAATTGTCAATTTTGACAAATTAGAACCGTATTTTTAATTGGATACAAAGGAAAACGAATTAAAAAACAAAAATTATTTTATTGGGTAATTTTATTTTAATAAGATACGAACAAAATTGAAAAAAAGGTGAAACTAAAAAAGCTATTCATTTAAAGTTAAACTTATCGGCGTTATTGATAAGGGGGATAAATCTTTATAATTTGAAAAAAGTAATAAATTTTTTGTTGTTATAATATCATTGAATTCACCCCGTATTTTTTTTTGATCGAAAACCAACGTATTTGGGTCGATTTTCATAGCTAAAGCTGTTGCATATCCAAGTGCAAATAAACCACAATCATCAAAACCAATTTGTTGATTAACTCTGACGTGATTAATCTCGATTTTATTGGATTCGCTGCATACACGTTTTAGCGCATTTTTAACAAACTTAAGGTAATAAGTGGGGGAATTTAAGCTGTCGTATACGTACCATTTCCATAAGCAATTCTGATGAAACGAGTCAGTTGGGTGAAAATATGAAATTACGATCCAGTGATTCGATGCATGTAAAACTTGAACGAAAATCGAATCTCTTAGATTATCTGGATTAAATGGTGCTTCAGGTCTAATAAAGTTGTTTGGACTAAAAAAGACCGTCTATCTCGTAAGTAGATGAAATTAATTTCGAAAATTCTTCAATGTGAAGATTATTTTAATGTTGCTTATCGCATAGAAAAAACATATCGATTGACAGCGGTTTAAGAATTGTATATCGTTCGGCATATGTAATATATTATATTTTTTTTCGTCACTAAAGCCTGAGTTTTCTTCCGAAATTTCGCTAAAAGGATGAATTATATGTGACGCTAATTTGTTAAAATATTGTTCGAAATTTATTAGTTATTGCTCGTATTGCAAATGCAATTCCGAGTAAATAGCATCTTTTTTGTAATCGAAATTAGATTTTTGAAGTTTTTGAATAGGCTGGCGATTGATTTGATAATAAGTTCCGTGGACTTCATTTGCCGAGGACTTTATTAGATTAATAAAAACGTAAACATTTGATTTTTTTTGGCCATATTATTTAATTTTGAATGGAACCCTTCAAGGTGATTATTTTTTCGGAGATCATTTTTATTATGGTTCCATGTTGTCCCAAATTTGCCGTTCAGCCAAGTTCGAATAAAATATTTTATAAATTTTTTGATATTGTCTGTGATTGGACAGGGGATCGAGTCAAAAATTAAATACCATCCATGCAAAATGTCTTCCAGTGGAATTAAAGCTAGTACACTAAATTTTCTAATCCAGGCTTTAAAGAAGTAATCATTGATATATTTCATTTTAAGCGCACAATTTTCGAATAGATACCGTGTAATTGCCTGATTAAAATGGAACCAACATCCATATATCTTGACTAGGTCGAAAACTATTTTTATAGCATGCATTAAACCCAATTCGAAATCTGACATTGCTTCCTCGCGGTTTCTTTTTTAATAAAATTTGTTTTAAACTTGTAAAAGCTTCAACGTAGGTTTCTTTTTCTTTATTTTGAAGCAAAATGTAAGCCGCTGGTAACATTTGGTTGTAATAAATGCCGTGGATTGTTTGAATCTGCTTGAATAAATTAGGTGATGCTTTAAATGTTCCGTCAAAATGCCAGCGCTTCGACCCGAATAAAATATTAAAACCGACGTAGGAAATAAATATCATAATACG
Organism: Brachionus calyciflorus; assembly: GCA_002922825.1. NCBI lineage: Eukaryota > Metazoa > Rotifera > Eurotatoria > Ploima > Brachionidae > Brachionus > Brachionus calyciflorus. Next base: position 1,431,189 of record NTPY01000384.1, read on the forward strand.
ATTGTTGTTGTTGTGATTATCGAATTGAAGGAATTTCTTGTCGAATAAATTTTTATATGTATCATTGATAACAATATCGTCTGTAATGGTTGGTGCAGCTGGCTTTGTTTTATTACTGTGGTAGTACAAAGTTGATTTAATGTTTTTGTAAGGTTTCCACACTTCTCCAGGATACTTGGTCGCTAATTCTGCATAGCATTGTACATAATTAGCAGAAATATTAATTTTATGGTTGGTTTCTATTTGTTTTTTTAGATCATTTATTTTGGTCAGCTTTTCGATTTTAATCTTGGACATTTCAGAATGATTTGCGTGAATGTTGGCATTCCTTTGAAAAACTGCATTGTCCAGTTTCCCACCGGCTTTACACGATCGGTTACAACATCGATAATTTTTCCCATTTTTGGATACTCGTTGATATCGAAAATTTTCATGAATTATTTGCTTGGCTTCATCGTCAACAAGAATTACGCTCATTTCAAGGTAGGAGTGAATATTATTTTTAGAAATTTTAAGTTTAAGAAAATTTTAGTTGAATAGTTTTTTTACTTGTGCTTATTTAATTTATTATTAATCAAGGGATCAAACATAGGTGAGTAAAGAGAGAAATAAAAAAACTGAAATAACACTATATTCGTAGAATATTTTTCACGACAAATTTATGTGGATTGAGCTTCAATTATCGAATAGTCGGCGGTTCTGATTCAGTTGTTCATACTTGGCCTTGGACAGTTTTATTAAACTAATTTTAAGCGTGATTCCAATCAATATTGAAAGAAATCAATTATTTTCAATTATTTCGAATTAAAAGGTAATTAACGTCGTACACTTTTAAGCTTTTAAACTGAAATTTTACAGTTTAAAAGCTAGTGAAATTACCTATCGATCGACCTATATGTTTAATAATAATATTTTCGATTTTATCAGTTTTAATCGATTTAAAAGCATCAATAACAATTTCAATTTTATTTCAAAAACTTTATTTCAATTTCAAGCTGACTCAGAGCATTTATTATTATAATAAGTAAATATAATTATTTTTGACTTACTTTATTTTTTTATTAAACTTAAATTTTATTTTTGTCCGTTTTTTTTTTTTATACTCTTTTTTTTATTATTATTTTTGTAATTTTTTTTATATTTCTTTTGAATATTTATATATAATATTAATTTTTGTATTTATTTAAAATGGTAAAGCCAAAGTCTACAATTAAATGCCCAAAATGTAGTAAAGATTATAAATCTACGGCCTGGTTTAATAAACATAGGGAGAATTGCCTCTCTTTTGTTCAGGTCGAAAAAAATGAAAAAATGAAAAAAATAAAAAATTTAAAAAATATAAATAAACGGGATATTAGGTCTTTAGAAGGTTTAATATCGGCCGATCTACTTCCTAATGTTTTTAATTTTGAAGACGATTATTTTAATAAAAAATACTTCACACCTTCATTTCCGAATTATTTAGAGAATCTTAAAAATTTTAGCCTTAATAATATAGGCCTTAGGATAATACATTTAAATATCAATTCGTTATTTTTAAAAGTAAATGAAATTAAAGAGGTCATTTCTTTAGGATTATATGATATTATTTCTTTAAATGAGACTAAATTGGATGAAACAATACCATTTAGTTTTCTTTCAGATCCTAATTATATAGTACTAAGAAGAGATAGATTTCGAGACGGTGGTGGTATAATTGTTCTAATAAAAAAAAATATAAAAATTGTTAAGACAGAAATTTCAAAAAATTTTGAAGGAATTTCAGTAGGTCTTTTTTCTGGAGGAAAAAAAGTTAATATTTTATTTTCTTATAAACCACCATCCTTGAAAAATAGGGAATATTTAGAATTTGTTGAAAATTTTATATTATCAAATAATACAAATGACCATTTTTTAATAGTAGGGGACCTAAATATGGACCCATCTGATGAGGATTCCTATTTTTCATCATTTTTAAAAAATTTTAATCTAATATCTGTTACCAAAGAGGCTACTAGAATAGGGATAAATTCAAACAAAAAAGGTGATACTAAAGTAAAAATTAGTAAAATAGATCATATAATTTGTAAAGATGATTTAGATCCAAAATCTGAAGTTTTTGGTTGCCCATACAGTGACCATAAATTTCTTGTGGCAAGTTTTAATTTTCCGTTAGAAACAAAAAATGAACCTATTAAATCATTCAGAAATTATTCGGAGAAGAACTTAAATCTCTTAAAAAATACTCTTTTAAGAATTAACTTTTCTGAAATAGATAAGTTCCCAAATATAGATGATAAATGGGGATTTGTAAAGGATAAAGTTATTGAAGCCATTGAATTATGTTGTCCTTTAAAAAAATTTAAAAATAAAAATAAAGATGACTCTCCTTGGTTTGATGAGGAGCTTAATTCTGCCAAAAAATATAGGGACTACTGTCATCATATCCTCATGGAAGAAAAAAATGAAGAAAATTTAATAGAATATAAAAATGCCAGGAGAGAATTCAAATCTTTAAATAGAAGAAAAATTAAAGAATATTTCGAAAATAAAACATCTTATGATTTTAAAAATTCTAAAAAATTTTGGAATTTTTATAGATCATCAATTAAGATAAGGAGTGATTTAGCATTTGATGACTGTCCTGAAAATATTCAGTACGGTGAAATTAGTGCTAATTCAATTCCTGAACAAGTTGAGATGTTTAATAGCTTTTTTTCAAATGTAGAATCAACTTCTTTTTCGACTGAAGATGAATCCTCGAAATATATTTTCGAAAAATTCAAAGAATTTAAAAGAAATAATACATTTAAGACCCCGGGGTTTTCTTTTAAGAATTTTGATTTAAAAGAAATAGAAAAATCTATAAGTGAACTTTTAAACTCAAGTTCACCTGGTTATATAGGTATTCATACCAAAGTTTTAAAAGCTATGCCGGAAATATTTTCCCCGATTCTCTTAAAACTATTTAATAGTTGTTTGGAATTGAAAAAAATTCCGGAGGATTGGAAAATAGCTATTGTCACCCCACTTTACAAAAATAAAGGAGATAAAACTAAAATAGATAACTATAGGGCAATATCTGTCTTATCGCCAATAGCTAAAATGTTTGAAAAGCTTTTGGCTAAACAGATTTCAGACTATTTTGAATCGAATAAAATTTTCTTCAAGGGACAACATGGTTTTAGAACTGGCTTTTCATGCCAAACAGCCATTCATGAATTTATATCTTTCATAAACAATGCTCTTGATCAAAAGCTCATCACACTTGCATTGTTTATTGATTTAAGAAAAGCGTTTGACTTAATAGATTCTTTGATTCTTCTTTTGAAATTATTTCACTATGGCTTTGATAATAACTCATTAGGGCTAATGACTGACTATTTTAATAATAGATCACAAATAGTAAAATTGCAAAATACTCTTTCAAAACCAGGTAAATTAAAATATGGGGTCCCTCAAGGGTCTGTATTTGGTCCTCTTCTCTTCCTAATTTTTATAAATGACCTCCCATTATGTATTTTAAGGGCTTTTATTGAACTATTTGCGGATGATACGACCTTAGCCAAGTCTGGAGAAAAGTTGGATGAGATTTTGAAAGATTTTGAAAAAATAATTGAGGATTTGAACGAGTGGTGTTACTTTAATAAGGTTGATATTAACTGGAATAAGACATTCTTTATGATTTTTACTAAAAAAAAAATAGAAATCCCGAAAAAAATTGAAATTAAGGGCGCTTCAATTGATGTTGTTAGCGAGTTTAGACTTTTAGGTTTTACCATTGATGATAAATTAAATTTTCAGAAATTAGTTTCAGAAGTCTGTCTTTCTGTAAATAAAAAACTTTTTTCGATAAAAAGATTATTTTATTTATGTACTTCTGTCAAAATTCAATTTTTTAAAACATTTATTTTACCTTACTTTGACTATGTATTTACATTAATTTTATATTTTTCTAAAGAAGCAATTCAGCGTTTAGCAAATTGCTTCTATTTATGTATTTATAAATTACTTAGAATAAGTTTGAATTCATCAAATTTCAATGAATTAAATAATTTGTTAGAAAAATACGGTCTATTTGCTTTTCAGCATAGAGCTTTAGAAAGAATGTTAACATTTTCTTTCAAGATAATTAATTTTGCTAACTCACCACCACTTTTGAAAGAACAGTTAGCCAAAAATGAGACTCGAAATCTGAAATATGAATTAAGAAATAAAGATCGAATCATTGAATGTGGGTCAAGAACAAAAAGTGGTGAAAATACATTTAAATATATTTATTCAAGATTATCGAATAAATTCATTGTTGATAAATTGGTACTTAAGTTTAGTACATTCAAATTGTCAATGTTCAACAACATCAACTTAATTTATGAAAAATCTATTAAGATTTTTGATAAATTAAATTTGAATTTAAAAAGTTTTGTTTTTTAAAATTTAGAAAATTTTGACAACAAATTAATTTTTATAATAACAATGTTTTTTATTTTAACTTTAATGAATAAATGAAGTGTTAATCAGTCTAGCAATAGATATGGGCACTAGCCTGTTGATTAACCTTGAAACTTGAACTGAATACCCGATTTTGAAGAAAGAAAATTGCGAAAAATTTAATTTTTCGCTATATTTTAATCTAAAAATGATTTGATTTTTTTTAATGAGTTTATTTTAACAAGTCTTTTTAAGTTTTAATTTTCTTCATGAAGTTCTTTTAAAATTTCTAAGTTAGCTTTTAAAAAACATCTTATAATAAAAAAATCGGTTTCTAAATTTTGAGAATTTTTTTTGATACGAAACCGCAAATACTAAAGAACCTTTCAATAAAAGCACTCGATGAATTGATGTTCAATAGTATTAAAGCTATTTTTTATAATTTTGGAAATATTTCTAAATGTTTATGCCAAAATTTAGTAGTATTTTTTGTCGAAAATATTAATTTACAACTGTTAGCTGTTAAAAGAGCTTTAAATTGACATATTTCTTCAGTTATTTGTTGAGAAAGCAATTCTTCTTCTAAAAGATTAATTGGTCTTTCATGTTCTTTTGAAAAAAAGCCACTAAAAAAAACGTCCGACGGTGTTTCAGGATGGTCCTCTCCTGCTTCATCCTGATTATCTGAATTCAAAATATCACCTTGATCTTCTGACAAACGTTTTTTAAGTAATACTGGACCAATAACTTTTAAGGCCTCTATACCTTTTGTAAATAAGTTCTCGCACCAGGATTGACCTACCCAAATTTTAATTCCAGATACCTTTACCACCGCTGCAGCCTAAAAATTTATTTACCAAAATTATTCAATTTTAATCATAAATTAAACTTTTTAAAATATTACTTGAAAAATTTGAGAATTTAATTCAAAAGCAAATTTATTAGATATAGTTCTAATCAAAATGTTAGCTAATCTTTTTGGTCCTGAATCCAAAACATTGTTTTATAACGATGAATCAAATATAAAACTCCTTAAATTGGCAAAAATAATTCATTTTAAAAGAAAAATAAATTCTAATAAATTAAATTACCGATCAATGTATCAGAAATAGAAGAATGGTTATTTTGAAAAGAAATATTCAAAATATAAGCTGGTTTTAAGACCTCTAAGCTGTAATTTAAATCAGGATTATTTTCATCAAAAAGATTTTCAGAATAAGCTTTTTTAACTGAGTCCAACATCATATATGCAGAACCCCAACGAGTTAGATTTTCTAATCGTAAACGGCATTTTTTAATACGAAAAGATCTGTTTAAGTTGATACTTCTTCTAATGTGAGAGTTTGAATTATTAATTCTTCTTATAATATTGCAAATTGTTATATGTGACTCCATTGCATGTCTCACGGCCAAATTAAGCTTATGACAAGAACATGAAAAACGGGGCAACTCATTTGAACCGATTTTTAAAGTTAAATTATTTATCGGTTGTCCTTTATTTAAATCATAAAATCTTTCAAAATCAAGTTCAATTTCTTCAATTGAACTTTCATTTTTCACATCAAAACTAATATTTGAAGTGAAAGTTAATGAGTTGATTTCATTAGTTATCTCAGTAACTTCCATTTGAACATTTGAAAATTCCACTTCGAAATTACTTTTACATGGCTCTTGTACTAATTCTGTATTATCGCCTATTACTTCTTCAATAACTAAAAACAGACATTTTTTAAAAGTAAACTAATAATCGCAAAATTTAGCTATTTATTAAATTACCTGATGAGTCTAGATCGATTGGTAAATTTTCATCAAAAAATAATTGACCAAAAAGTCTAACAAGCGAACTTCCTTCGTCACATACAGTTCCTTTTAAATGAAGCAAAATAGTTAAACCACTAAGCCAAAAATTATATTTCAAACAAACCTTTTATTTTCGATTTATCAAAATCATACTCATTCACTATCGTCTCAATTGCTTGCTGAATATTTTCTGCTGAATGTTCGCCAATAAGGTCAATCATTCCCAATATTAAAACTTATTTATTCAAAAGAACTCCAGTAAGTTGAGCTCCAAGACCTTTTATTTGTAAATTTAACTAATTGAAAATATTTTGTTTAATATATAAATTTGGTACTAAGATTATTTTTAAAAGCTAGATTAAAACAAATTTTACTCATAAAAAAATAAAATTTTACCTAAGAATTCAGTGTTATTCAATGAAGTCCAACGATCAGGAAATAATGTAACAAACAGAGAAGTATAAAATAAAAGCTAAAAATTAAAAAACTTATTTGCAATTAATTAATTTTTATAATTTTTATTTGGGTTACTCGATAAAGTCGGCTTTTCAACTTTGGGTAACCTGAAAAAATCAGGAAATTGAGTATGGGTATTGGGTAGGTAACCTAGAAAAATCAGGTTTTTGGGTATAAGGTTTGGGTATGGGTAGGTATACCCATCCCAAACCCAAAACCCATAAAAATTTAGGTTCCAATCTCTGCATATGGCGAATGGAATTTTGTTCAGATCTTGCTCGTTTTAGACACTTGCCTAACTATTTTTGCAATTGAAAATAAATACATTTTTTAATTGAGTAAAAAAAAAAATTTAATTGAGTAATTAATTTTAAGTCAGGTCTTAACCCAAGTTTTATTACTATTAGAGAGTATTTGATTTAATCGAATCAGATATTTCAATTATTAGTAAAAATTGCAATTATTGCAAAAGTGAAAAAAAGCGACTAATTAGTATTAAAATTAATTATTTTAACACTGAATATATAATTATTTATCACTTAAAACCATAAAAGTAGCGATAGAAATTATGTAAAGGAGGAGTTATAAAATAGTGAAAAAAAGCGACGTTGCCGTGAGATGTTCACCTGTAAAGAACCCTGTGAAAAAATATTAACAATTATTTGTAAAAATTGTATAGAAAATTAATTTTTTTTTTATACGATAATATTTATGTATTTAAAATAAAATATTTTTTTTTACTTGAACTTTATAAATGAAATAAAAAAAATATAAAAAAAAAAACTTATAAATTTTTATTGGGTCATTTTTGACCCGGCTTTGGACTTACAAGTGTTAATTTTGAGTAAATACGGTAAAAAGTTTAGTAAAAAATTCATATTAAACAAAAAATTTGTTCTTTGTTTCTTAAAATTCTAATAAAAAAATGATACAGTTAACTAAAAAAAGATACTAAGTTATTTGTTTTAAACGAATAATATTTCATTCAATTGAAAATAACATAATCGATTAAAATATTTTTTTCAGATATACTAAATTAAATCTACTTTTTTCTGATGTAACCCCTAATCTGTTCAGCTTATTTTCTTTTCAACCTTTAAAAGAAAACTAGTGCTTCTCTTCCGGTTTCAAATAATTAGATAATAACGTATTAGTCAAATGAGTCATTGTTTTTTAAGCAGGTTTTTCAAAATGATAAAAAAGTAAATACTTAAGTTACTAATTTTACACATACTTTTGGAAAGGCTTTGTTATAGTTATAGTTTGTATCAAATCAGTGAACCAACGTGCAAAATATCGACACGGCCCAGAATTCAAAAACTTATTTAAAACTTATTCAAAAAAACTATAGACCATACCTCTAAAAATTGAAAATTAAAGTAAATAAATTGAGTGAAAGTGATTGTTTAAAGCTTCGGTTGGCTTCCCATTAAGTTTAATCCTACCCCAAATTAAAAACTCGATAAATAAAATAAACGAATCTGATAAAGTCGGATAATTCAAAATTTTTCGAATTAAAAAGGGTAAAATCTGTGTTTTTTCTACAAATATCGCATAATTTGAAATTTTTTTAATATAAATTTATCGCTTATTATAATAATTAATACAGAATAAATTCGATTGGTTTGTTATAATTAGTTGCTTTTTTACACTATTTTTTTAATCTTTACCGCTTTTTAACACATCTCTATTAAAAAAAGAATAATGATAGTGTAAAAAACTATGATCCCAATTAATGAAAATGTGATTTGATTGATTTCAAAAATTCTAATCAAATAATGGTGCATTTTTATTAAAAGTTCGATTGCAATACTTTAATACATTCAGTTAGGATGTAATTTTCAGAGATTCAATAATCGAAAATTTTTAAACAAAATTTCTTCACTTATAATTGAATATTGCATATTCAAAACTATTAAAAAATTTAACTTTTCTCTTAACTAACTTAATCTTCATCATAACTCTTAAACGAATCTTTTTTCTAAAATTAATTTAATTAAATATCAAATTAGGACTTGTTAAAAGATTAATTCCAAGAAAATCTCTTAAAATAAGATTCTTGAAAAGATTGCTTATTTTTATCAATCGATTAAGAAACATCAGTCTAGTGTTGGCCGGGCGGTCTCGGTCCATTTTCAGGCGGTCATAGGACTGGTCCTAGGATTTTTGACCACCGGTCAAAAATAGCAACAAACTAAAAATTAGTAAATTATTTAATATTATTTTTCATTATAAAAAATTAAAATCCTGATTTTTAGTGCGGCCACATAAACTAAGTTTCCGGTTCGTGCCACATAAAATTGTAATTTTTAGATTACCTTTTTGACTTGGCTTATTAAGACTTTTTATCTTGCCACGAACTGGAAACTTAGTTTATCTGACCGCACTAAAAATCAGTATTTTAATTTTTTATAATGCAAAATAATATTAAATAATTTTTTAATTTATAATTTTTAACCCTGCATCAGAAACCCAATTTTTGGTTTTGGAAAGTATACATTTTTTTATCCTATCAATATTTTGTTTAGTTCTAAATTAGGATTTATTAAAAGAATTTTTGAATTTTAATACCTCTTCAAAAACCGAAAATTCGGGTTTTTTCAATTTTAAAACGGGAAATATGGTAACTTATGCACGCAACTATTGGCAATGGTTTATGGTGCATAATATCGTATTCCACATCTAAAATCCTTATTAACAATTGAAATATCTTTAACAATAATTATATGCTTCTTTATATTACTTAATTTTAAGATATTACAATTAAGTAGTGCTTGAACTTATTTGTCTTATTGGCTTATTTACCTAATTTAAAAAGATAAAATAAAAACAAATAATTCAGAAAAAAGTTTGCTCTAGAAAATAAAAGACATCAAACATCAAATATTATTTTTGATGTTGTTGCTTTAAGAATGAGAGATATAAAGAGAATAAAAAATTTAAAAATTTTAACTATTTTTTCCATTTTTCTAAAAATGCGCTATCAAGGATCTAATTTTTTTGAAGAAAATGCCAAAAAGAGTGGTATCCAAACATATGAAGTTGTTTTTTTAAGTTTATTTTTTTAACCATAATTTATTTTACTCAATTTAAGGTTAATTTTCTCTACGTTGAACTAGCCACAATAGGACTCGGTTTATTTTATAAAAATTTAATAAAAGCTAAGCCTGAAAATGTAATTAAACGTCATTTATTCAATATATTTTTTGGAATCCTATTTGGTTTCTTTTTTTATGGTCATCATCTATTTTTCGTTTTTATTCAATCAACTATTTGTTTTTTTATACTAAAGATGTTTTCTAAAAAATATGTTCATATGTAAGGCATTTTTAAACTTTTCAGTTTTCATTTAACATATTATTTACTTTTGTAAAGCATTGTGTTTATTTTTGCTATGAGTTATTTGTGCTACGCTCATTGGTATTTTCAGAATTTGGATTATTGGAATATTACAATTGACATAACCAGGTATTTTCAAAAAATAAAACGAACGAAAGTGAAGATTATTTTTTTTGTATGATTTTTTATTAATTTTAAATTTTAGAAATGAAAAATTATAGTAAAAAAATTGTATTTAAAATAAGATATCAGTGATTGTCTAAGTTTCACAAATTAGTTCTATTGTTTAAAAGCCAAGTTTCTTGAGTCAAGATTTAAAACTTAAAAATATCCAAGTTTTTTTTTCATTTTGAATAATAAGAAAAAAATTATTAAAATATCTAAAGAAAAATAAAAAAAAGATTTCTAGAAAAATAGTTATAAATAAAAATTTTCCACATCTCAAATCAGTACTGGAGTCAGACTTTAGTTTAGAACTCGATCATTCAATAAATGCCCATTATAATTATAATCAGAACGATTCTCAGGCAAAATGACAACGCACTTTGAAAAGCCGAAAAATTAATTTTAAACGAATTTGTTATAAAAAAATTTTACCCAATAAAAAAAGATTAATTTAGAAAAATACTTAATTAATAAATTAGGAAAATAAAGGTCAATCAAAAGGATACTTTTTTTAATGGTTAACATTGGTTTTATTAATAGAAAATACCACAAGGTACAAAATAAGGAAAACTATAATTTAATAGAAAAAAATAGGTAATCGAGGGATCTCCCCATGTGAGTGCAGTCTTTATTTGATCTCTTTAGTTTTAGAAAAATATATTTTTAATTGTACGTTATTAGACCATTGCTGAAATTAAGGTGCTTGTTTTTCTCCTTGAGGTTATAAAAATAAAATGTTATGTATATTTATTCATTTAACGAAAAAGAAGGGTCTCGCTATTGGCCCTGTGCAAGCAGGCCATGTAAAGTGAATGCTACTACAATAGAGGGTTAGTTTATTCTATGTCAAGATGGTAAATCAAGATTCTTTTTATGCGATTCAAATTTCTTACCAAAACACTAAATTGACAAAAAAAACAATTTTCTATTTTTAAAAAAAAACTATCTTGACAAAAAAAATCTCCTGACAAAAGACTAAAAGCCCCAAAACTTGAATTAATTATTAATATTAACAGTAAAATGACAACGTTTTAAAACTTAACTCCAAATTTTTTTTCGGTCAATCAAAGATTTTATTTTCTGATGATTGTCATTTTACAATAAATTAATTATAGCGTTGTCATTTTACCGTGAGCCCATAAGAACAAATAGAAATTTCACGGTTTTTTAGGAATTGCAAAAAAAAATTCATTTAGATTTTTCTTAGATATTAGAAGATTTTTTTTATTTTTAGTAAGTAAAAGTACAAAATTTGAATAAAAATTTTATTTGATTCATATTAATATATAAACCACAAGTTATTTCTAAAATTTATACATTTGTTTTACTAAGTCAATTAATGATTACAACCCAGAAGCTTACCTTACTAGCTTTTTCATATTATGATAGCCAAAAACCTATAGAAAGCCTTACACATGATCAAAAGCTTTATTTAATTGAGTAATCTTATTAAATCTTATTTAACCATAAAATACTGAGATTATTTAGATTTTCTTTGAAGTAAATTACCGAATTTCCTCGAATTCTTAAGCTATATATTCAACTTTCAAGGAATTATTATTGGTCCAAGTTGCAATTATAGGGATTACATTAACTTTATTAATGGCAATAGTTTTATAAAAAGCAAAGTAAAATTTACTGTTGTAAAAAACCATTTAGAAACAATCAATAATTTACTCTTCTAATGAAGGAAAATTTTAATAACTCTGATAGAAAAGAACCTCCCGTACGAGTGAGTCTAATAAAAATATTTTCTTTTTTACCACAAATTTAAAATTTAATTGATTATTTTTAAGTGGGTTGTAATTAAAAAAATTATTTGCGTGTCCATTCTGGGATATTTATCTTTAAAATTGTCATCATTTTTTTCGATAAAACAAAATATAAGTAATTTTTTTTTGAATTTTTGTACACTTCAAGTAAACTTCAAGTATTAACACAAAATTTTAACCAATTTTTAAATAGCTGATGAAATGCTACAAAAACCAATATGGTTTCGTGCTTTCTACATGTACATGAGTATCTTAACGAGACGTTTAAACTATTATTTTGCATGGATATTAGCTGACATTGGTAATAATTCAAGTGGTTTCGGCTTTAACGGATATGAAAATGATGGAAGTGCTAAATGGGATCTGGTGTCTAATGTTAATTTTTTTGCGCTTGAAGTAAAATTTTATTTAAAAGTGATCATGGTAATATTTCTTGCTTTTTAATTCAATTTAATTAAAAAGAAAAGTACAAGTGTTAAGTCATTTATTGACAACTGGAATATTCAAACACGTTTATGGCTTAGGAGAATTGCTTACGAAAGACTTCCTTTTGCTAAAACTATTGGAGTCTTTGTTCTAAGTCCTTTGTGGCATGGTTTCTATGGAGGATATTATTTGACTTTTTTTTCAATTGCATTATTCGTATTTTCTGGTAAAAAAATATCCCATAAATTTTAAAAGATTCTAATTTTTTTTTTTAGGAAGAAAAGTATGTTTTGAGTAAAAAATATTTTTGCTTTTTGACACGATTAATTTTCAAATTTAAAAAAAAAAGATTCGAAAACAAATCAGACCAATATTCCTAAAGATTAAATTCGCAGCTCATTTATATTCAATCATATCATGGCTTGTGACTATTACATGCATCAGTTACTCAACTATTCCGTTTGAGCTTTATGATTTTTATTTAGGAATCAAATTTTTCAAGTAAAATTTCAAATACTAAAATTAAATTAAATAAAAAAAATTATTTTTTAATTTTTAAGCATGTGGTTTTGGTGTTTACATTTATCAGCCATTTTAATCTTACTTTTGCTTAGGAACTAAATAAACTAAAAGAAAAAAAAATTCTTCGATTTATTCATATATTAACAAGATTTAAGAAAAAATTCCTTTTTTTTTTCATTAATTACATAATTATAATGAAAATTTGTAATTTTATTTTTGCTCTATGTTTCTCAATCTATTTACATGCTAGAAAATAATCTTTGTTTTATTTTTTCACTTTTTTTTTTACTTTTCGAATAAAGTTGTTACTAATAAACAATTTTAAAAAATTTGTTGTTTTCTTTTATTAAACCATGACGTACCACGGTTCTAGATTGTTTAGCTTTGTATCAGACTCAATCGGTCTTCCTTTAGATCAAGTAATAATTTTACTTAATCACAGTTCTTTTTATTTCAAATTCAAATTATTTATGGGTTTTATTTTCAAGTTGAATTTTCTTATTTCACAAATATTTGCAATCATTTTTGGTTTATTATTCCGAGCCAATCTTAAGCCATGTCCCCAAAACACCCTCAAAAGACATCTAGTTGGTTTTTTAGTTGGAATTTTATTAGGTCATTTTTGTTATGGTGATCAAATGTGGCATTTATTCTTACAAGGCTTTGTATGCTATATTGCTCTTCAGTTTTGTCCAAGAAAATACGTTCATCTGTAACAATTTAGTTTCAAATTCTAATTAATCTTAAAGATATTTATTTAATAATGAATTTTAAGGGTTACATTCGTATTTTCGATGGGATATTTAAGTGCTTTACATATTTATAGATTATTTTATGACTATGGAAATTACACTCTTGACATATCGGGGTATCAATAAACTTATTTTATTATGCATACAAATAAATATTTGTTTTTATTAATTTTAAGCCAGATGATGGTAGCTACTCAAAAATTAACCTCACTTGCTTTTGCTTATTATGATGGAATGAGAAAATTTGAAGACTTAAATGAGGACCAAAAAACCCAAGCAATTAAGTATGAATTTTTTAATAAGAAAAATAATTCATTTCCCAATAAAATTTTAATTTTTTTTTCAGTGATTGTCCACACATGATTGAATTTCTAGGCTATGTGTTTAATTTTCAAGGAATTATCGTCGGTCCTTTATGCTATTATCAAGATTACATTGATTTTATAACCGGAAATAACATTTTAAAAAAGCAAATAAAAGGAGCTGATGGTCAAGAATCTTCAATTATAGTTCAACCTAGTGTTACAGTAATTATTAGCCTTATAAGAAAAATTATTAAGAACCTTAAAATTTTTATTTTATCAAGGTGGTACTAGTTAAAAAATTGCTTTTAACAGCTCTATTAGCAGCAATATTTTTCAAAGTTACCTTAGTTTATCCCATCTCATCTAACTTGTGTAAGCTTTATTTTCGTTTTTTTTTGTTAAGATAGATTATTATTATTTCTTAACCTTTTTTTGGTTTAGTACCGGAAATTCTAGAGAAAGGAATTTTATACAGATTTGTTTACTATTATATATCAGCTAGTAGTCAACGTGTCAAGTATTATTTAGCGTGGGTATTGGCCGATGCGGTAAATAACGCTAGTGGTCTTGGTTTCAATGGATATGATGAAAATGGTAACGCAAAATGGGATTTAGTTTCTAACGTTAGAATACTCCAAGTCGAAGTAATTTAGAAATAATTTTCTTCTCTTGTAAATAAAACGATCTAATAATATGAGTAATTTTTTCAAGATGAGTCAAAGTATGAAATCATCATTTGATCATTGGAATACTCAAACTCAATTATGGTTGCGTAGAATAGCTTATGATCGTTTGCCAACAGGAAAAACTTTAGGCGTTTTTGTACTTAGTGCTTTTTGGCATGGATTCTATCCTGGTTATTATTTAACATTTGTTCTATGTGCTTTCTTAGTCTATGCTGGAAGAGGAGTAATTTTAATAACAAGAATTAAATTTAAAGAATATATTTTAATTTGTTTGTTTAATTTAAGATTAGACGAAAGATAAGACCATTTTTTTTGAAGAATAAATTAATTAAATTCTTCTATGATATATTTACTTGGATATTCGCTATTTTCGCTGTGAACTATTCAGCTGCATCGTTTGACTTAATGGAAATGGAAATTGCATTTAAATTTTACAAGTAATTGTTCATTCACATTTACAAAATAATTATTTTTCTAATTTTTATTTATTTTATTAGTTCATGGTACTGGTGTGTCCATATTGTAGCAATAATATTGGTTGTGATTCTACCTGGTGGAAGTACTAAAAAAAAGAAACCACTCACTGAAGAAATAAAAAAAGAATAAATTATAAAATTAACTTTGATTATTTTAGGTTTTAAAATATTTTTCTTAGATCCCATATTTAATTAATTTTTGTTATTTTTTGTTGTTTAAATTTTTAAAATAAAATAAATAAGATAATTTTAGAATTCGAAAGACATTTTTTTGTTTTAAAAAATATTTAACTTATGAAGCTATTAGTTGAATATAACGCAATAATAAATTTTAGATAGCGTCGTTCTCGTTAATTAATTTTTATTGTTTTCTACACCAACAGTGAAAATCTTAATTTCGCAATTGTCTTCTTTTCGATATGTGTTTAAAAAATCAACAGAGAATTCAATTTTTATTAAACTAAATAACCAATGCTTCGTAAATGAAGGCGAGGTCAATCAGAAAAGCGATTAAATTTAACTTTTAAATAATTTTTTATTTTTAATTAATCTCATAAATGACCTTCTCTAAAGAATAAGGGCGTTTTTTTTTGACTTATATATTTTAGTTGGGTGTTAATAAAACACGGACCGGTCCTAGCAAGGCTTTAAATAGCTCCGCCAAATAACGACCATAACCAAATTTTACCAGCTTTCACGCAAGACTATTATCTAAGCGGTCGGATGCTTACTGCGTCCAAAAGTTGAAAAAAATAAAGTTTTACGGACCCATACTTTCCGACTCTAAAAATACTCGGACTAGTTCCGACCGCCTAATTTCTTGTAGCAAATTGTCTGGGAAGACCATGAACTAAACTTTATCATTATTACATTATTGTTTAGAACAAGTTGAAAAAGTTTCAGTAAAATTATAATTACAGTAAAGATAATATTTAACTAAGGACGAAGGAAGCATCCGAGCGCTAAGATAATGGTATTGCGTATTGAGGATCTTAAAATTGAGTCAATTGTAAAAATCTGATGATCAGATATATTAAAAAATACTGTCCTGTATCAAAAGCTCCTATAAGTATTATTCTTAAGACATACTTTAATTGAAATTAAAAGTATTTTAAGATTAATCTAAGTAACTTTTACTTTTATTTGGTAACTTACATAAACTATTGAACCAGTTAATTGTTTTTTTTTCTTAACGCAAAAGCTCTCTGTGCGATATATGTTTTTAAGTACCAGGTTCGAGTCTTGATGTCGTAATTTTTTTTTTTAATTTTCTTTTAATATTTATATTTGGAAAATTTTTGAGTTAGTTTTGTACTTTTTTACTTTGAAACAAAACTTTTATGTATAATTATCAAAAGAGTTTGGGTAGTTGGATGTTGTCAATGCACATGATTTAAATTTTTTTTTTGAAAATTTTAAAAAAATATATGACATCTAAGGGGTATCGATCCCGGACTCTTGCATCTCGTAGACGAGTGACTCACCAACTAAACCACAAGAACTCTTTGGAAAAATGTTGTTTAAATTAAACTTAAATCAAATATCAAAAAATTTCTGTTTTACAAAAACTCTAACGTTAGATCTTTTTTATAAAAGAATTTTAGGAAATTTTTTTTTAATTCTGTTTCTTTCTTGCTATCATATAAAATAAAAAAATTTCTATTCACTAGTATATTTTTTATTGCTGTATTATTTATATTTTTTAAAAACACGGGCCTACAAAAATGGTTCAGTAGTTTATGTAAGTTACCATTTTTTGGTTCGGGTTACTTTTGTCACGTTACGAATCGTGATATTTATTTTTGTGATTTTACAAAAATGTAACGCAACGTTATTATGTTATATAAAATATATTTGATAAATAAATTTCACAAAAAATTTTTATACTATTAATGATGTCTAAATGAAATGAAAAAAAATTAATTAATTTTCTTTCAAATAACTGTCATGTTAGCTCGTATAATCACTTATACTTGTGTGAGAATCTTCCAAAATTTGTGAACTTTTAGTCTTTTTTTTGATAATCAAACAAAATCAAAAACCTCCATAGTGTATTTTACATAAGTTTCTAAAGATGTGCCCTTATCAGTAAGCATTTTATAATGATTTAGTAAAAGAACATTTTTAATAATATATAATTTTTTTTCTCGAGGGTCCTTTCTCGTTTCTTAAAGTCATACGATATCTTAAACTAGCTTCTACTTCTTCCTCTTTAAATTTATCAATAGCCTTAAAAATATCAGAGGGTGCAACACCATTAAATTATTGTTAGTGCGTGTAGTACTATTTGTATCAAAATGGTTCCACATTTCTAAGCTAAAAGGTCATTAAAATAAGTAATAAAATATATAAAATGATTGAAGCGTGATAAAATTATATTTTGAAAAATGTTACAAAATTACATTTTTTTTGTATTTTGAGTTTTTATTTGCATTTTATTTTATTTGACTCTTATTGATAAAATAATATTCACGTTTAGAATGGCGAAAGGAGTTTAATTACTTTTGTCGATTAGATTATTTCGAAATTTCTTTATTTCATTTTTGTTACATTAAAATGGAAATGATTAAACAAATTTGAATTCATAAGTAGCATAAACAAAATATTTTTTAAATAAATTTAGAACCTTAAAAAAAATTCTATTTTATTTTATTATTAATTTCTTAATAAATGGCAATTTTTTTTCTCTTTTAACAAACCAAAAAAAAATAGCCAAACGGATAATAATTGAAAAAGTAAAATTTTTATATAATGTAATTATTTACTATAGGATTGATGTTTCAAATTCAAAATTTAAAAATTTTTCATCATTCGAAATTTCTCAATATTGTTTATTGATTGTCCATAAATGGTAATGAATTAAAAGAAAATAAAACAAGGAATACGAAAATGTGAAGTCCACTTAACCTTTGGTACAAAAATCTTAAAATTTAATGCTATGAAGGTTACGGGGATACGTAATCTTCATTACAGGGATACGGGGAAAAGTTACGCTTTACGTTTAACATTAGATTTTCGTAAAAACTACTCTAGATAAAGATAGTCTTAAAATTTCAGTAATACCATTTCACCAATAGCGATTGTTTTAATTAAAAAGTTTAGTTAACCTAAAAAGTTAAGTTTAAATTAATAAACTTAGATAAATAAGTTAATTCAATCTTAAAAAAACTTTGAAATTAGAGTGAGTATTTATAGGGTGGGTATTTATTTATATCCATCAGATAAAATTTAAGATTACATTATGCTTAAAACATCATCTAAAAGAGTATTAAAAGCAGTTTAGTTTTAGCAATAAATAAGGTGTATTTATTTTTTTCTATTTTTCTTTTTTTGAAGAACTTTATCTATTACACGTTTTCAAGTCATAAATTAAATATTTGATTTTATGTGTCTACCTAATTGAAAGCCTTATTATAAAAAAAGAGCAGAAATATAAGTTCATTTTAAGCAGCACTTAAAGATTTTTTTGAAGTTTAAAATATTCAGATTTAAATCTGACCTCAATTCAAAAAGCTGTTTTGTATTTTTTTCTATGCGTAATTTAATATTTTTTTTAGTCATCTGATTAGAGTTTAACTAATGATATAAAACAGCTAACATGTGAATAAAAGCAATTCTTTTCTTTGTTGGAATGCTCAGAGAGAAGATTTGAATATTCATGTCTAGCCCAAATTTAATTGGCTAAATCATACTTATTAACTACATAGTTTCTTCATTGCATTCATTCAAAAAAAAGTTATATAATAATAATATTATTATAAAGAGTGATAAGATATCTTGTTTTACCAATTGGCATTAGTTATAGGGATCAAAGAAAAGGCGTGTGTGTTCTTTTTTTTTTTTTTTAAAAAGCAAGCTAAATTTTATTATTTTTCCAATTTTTTGAAAAAAATAAAATAATTTATGATTTCTTAAAAAGTCTAATGAAAATTTAGAAATAAAACACTTTGTATATATATATATATATAAACTAATTTTTATGGTTATTAATATAATAAGCAAGTATTAATAAATGTGTTGAGGTTTTTGCTTTTGAAAAATACTCTATTTTTGGATCCTACATAAAATAGAAATCGTGTTTTTCTTTGTGTCCTATTCAGTTCATGACGACTTTAGTACTATGAGGCGCCCGCTTCAAATATATAAAATTATAATAAAATTTCAAAATGTTTAAATAATTAAATATAAATCTTTTATTCATTAAGATATTAACTAAAAGGTTAAATTTTACCCATATCAGATAATAAATTCATCTTTTTGCTGTAATTGTTGTTGATTTTTTTAACCAATGTTAAATTTATCATTATCTGGTTGTGGATTTCTTGGAATTTATCATATAGGTGTAATTAGCGCGTTTAAGGAACATGCACCTGAAATTATACAAAATAATAAAATTAGCGGATGTAGTGCTGGATCTTTAGTGGCTGCTTGCGCTGTTTCCGACTGTTGTTTAGGTAAGTAAATTATTTAAATTTTAATTGAAAAATATTTAAGAAATTTAAGAAAAGGAATTTTCTTAAATGTCAATATCATAATTTTTGGTTAAGAAATTTATGATTTTGGCTTGCTTTATATGTTGTCAATTAATAGTTTTTCTTGAATTTAAGGTCAAATGGTTAGTGCTGTTCTTGAAATTGCTTTGAAAGCACGTAGTCATGCATTAGGCCCACTTCATCCAAGTTTTAATATAGTGGATATTTTACGTAATGGTCTTAGAAGGTAAAAATTAATTAATTAATTAATTGTTTGAAAAAGAACTCTCATAAAATAACTTGAAATCGTTTTATTTTTACGGATTTAAGAATACTACCCGTGGATGCTCATAAGCTATGTTCTGATAAGGTTCACATATCGTTAACCAGATGGAAAGATGGTAAAAATTTTTTAGTCAACCAATTTGATTCGAGAGAAGAACTTATACAGGTAATTTATTTAAATTCATAAATATTTTTTTTTGTTATCTTTAATTTTAAAAAGGCCTTAATTTGTAGTTCGTTTGTTCCTTTTTATTCGGGTTTTATACCTCCTAAATTCAAAGGAACAGTAAGTTTAAATAAATAATCAAGACTTACGAGACATTCTTAACTTTTTACTGCTAAAAATTTAAGTACTTTTGGGATGGGGGTCTGTCTAATAACAATCCGATCTTGGATCAAAATACAATTTTAGTATCACCATTTGGCGGCGAAGCAGATATATGTCCACGAGGAGAATCAGCTTCATGGGCTTGTTTAGATTTTCAGGGAACTAATGTTCAATGGAGCCATGAAAATATGTACAGAATATCTAAAGCCTTATTTCCTCCAGATCCACAAATTCTTAAAGCAATTTGTTTTAGGGGTTATAAAGATGCTATTGGTTTTCTAAAATCTCGAAGTAAGATTAAATATTTAAAAAAAAAATTGAAAAGTTATTTTAATATGCTTTTATTTTTCTAAGATTTATTACAGTGTTCATGTTTTCGAATAAGAGACCGAACAAGTATAAGTAGTGTTATTGGTGAAGACTTGCATGCTTATTCTATATTTGACGAAGAAGAAGTTTCTGAAGAGAATTCAAGTAGCCTATATGATTCAGATGAGGACAATATTTTACAGTATGCTCAAACGAACCAACCTATAAATTACGGTGAAATGCCTACCTCTGTTTCACAAAGTAACTTTTAGATTTATATTATTATTATAAAAATTATGTAATTAAAATATTTAATTTATAAGTTTTGGACGCAGCTTGTGACGACGATAAAGGTCTTATAAATTTAATTTATAATTCTCAATTAAGCCGAGCCATTTCAATATTTTTTTTGCCATGGACTTTACCAGTTGAATTTAGTGTTAAATTTTCAAAAAAGTAATTTTTATTTTCAATTAATACTTAATCTTCAATCAAATAATCATTTAATCGAACGTAAATAATTATAATCGTGAGCTTGAGTGTATTTTAAGTGTACTTAAAACTGTTGAAACAAATATTCTAAATGAGTGTTTTTTTTTTAAGGGCTTTAGAGATGATACCTCAAATAAAAGTGTCTCCCGATTCAAAAGGAGTAGTTGACTCAATACTATTACTTATAAATTACTTGATACACAGATTTACTTATGACCGATATCAATATCATTCTAGAGTTAGTTGTAAATTATGCAATTTCGGACGAAATGCGGGCTCAAGTTTAACATCCGGTATACCGTATAGCGTTTGTCATCACGGTTCAGCAATTGAATCTTTAACGAAAATATCAAATGTTGATAGTACATCTGATGCTTCTCGACTATCAGTTAACATGTATCCGAAAATTTGTCCCCGACATCGGGTTCCATCTATTTGTAGTAGCGAAACAGCTAGTATGTCAAGTTATAGATACCGTAAACCAAAACGTAACAGAAGCTATATATCATCAGATGTTGCATCTTCAGTTGATTTAAACGAATATAAATCATCTCGGTCTTATACAAGACGTAAAAAATACAATTCTTTAAATGAGGACTCGACAGCTAGTCTTAAAAAACTTTCACAAAAGTCTAAAAAATCAAATAGATCATTGGATAAATTAACCAATTCTGACGAAAAACTAGACAAACATGAATTTAAGCCGAAAACAAAAGTTCATTTTCATTTGAATGATGAATCGGAAAGTGATACTGAAAATAAAGATCACATAAAATCAAATGAAAATGTCAATTTAGTGACAGAGGATAATGGCAAAGTACAAGAGACTTCAAGTATGAATAAAATTATTCGTAATTATTCAAAAAATGGAAAAATACAGAAGATTGTGTCATTAGATGAAGACACAAATAACAATAATAATGATATTTGTCCTCCTGGTCAATTGAGGCCAGAGCATAATAATGGTTTTAAATATACTGATAATTTAGAATGGGAATCCTATTGGGATAATTTAGAGTTAAATGCTATTGGTAGAGTTAACCTCGATATTTAATTATTTTTGTTTCGTTTTTTTTTTAATGTAAAAAATTACATGAAGCCAAAATTTACAATTAAAATATTCTTTTTATTAATGTTTTTTGTAAATAGATTTAGTGTAAATATATATACAAAATCAAAAGTGAGATGGCCTGATGATTATTTAGGGAATTAATTGGTGCATAATTTTTAGTTTTTTTTTCTTATTCATCTTTTTTGAGATTATTTTTTACACAGAATAAAAAATTAAAATAAAAAAATTTTTTCTTTTTTTTTAATTTAAATTTTTTTGATAATGTTTAATTTCTTTGGTCGATTTTCGTTTTTAAAATGTTGATAATTCTTTTTGTTAAATAATTTTCACCCAAAACTTTGGATTAAAATATTTTTTTCTTGTTTATTTTTTGTTATTTTTTCTTTCTGACTGTTATTTAATATTTTTCGACGATTTATGGGTTAGTATTTTAAGTGACTCATTTTGTATTAATAAAACATTTGGCAATATATATTTATAATTTTCTTTTTGAATTGGAAAGAGTGATTTTTGATAAAAGTCTCATTTATATAATAAATACCGCTTCATTACTTAAAAATTTATTTTTTAAATAGAACCACGTTGTAAAAAATTCAATTTTAAGCAAATTTTTGAAACAACATAGTTTACTCTTTAATATTTCTTATTAAAAATAATTACTCTCTTGGTGAATTGCTTTATTGTGAAGTTTCAAGAACCTCGATTTTTTAAGCTATAGATATCCTTTGAAGGAATAAATAAATTTGAAGAAATTAAAAAAGAATGAATTCAATTTATAAAAACTACAATAAATATTTTCGAATATTCGAAAATAATTTGTGATATTTAATTTATTTAAAATAGTAACCAAACCAACCTAATATTAAAAAAGCTCTCAATCTAAAATTAGATTATATTTTTAACAACAAAAAAAATTTTTTTTCTAAATTTTATTTTAAGATTGACCAAGAAAATGGAATATTTTATCTATTTAGAAATAATTTGGTTCCAAGTTATTTCATTTTTTTTACTTTATAATTTAAATTATCGAACAAATGGCTTAGAAACTCGTATAATGGGTGTTCTCAGTCTTTTCTATGGGTTTTTGGCTAGTTTTTTAAGTACTTCACTTGATTTTGCTATTATAAACGCATACTTCTGCGGAATAATCGGAATTATTATATACAGATTATTTTTAAAAATTGCCATTTGGCTTGAGCAATAAGACTGATGATATATTTCAAACTATAAAGCCTTTACCTCAAATCCTGTTCGATTCGAAGAATTTCAAATGATTTTAAAAAATATTTCGAGATGTGATTGATATTTTTAAAACTTTAAAAATTAATTGCTATTGGCGTTATTTCAAATACAATGGTAATTCGATACGAGGATTTTATAAAATTTCAAATAAAAATACGTGAATTATAAAGAAATAAGAAAATGGAAAAATTAGACTTGATTAAAAGTTACGAGAAATACTTGTAAAAAAAATATTTCACTCGAAATCTAATGAAAAAAAGCATTGAAATGATAAAATTCAAAAAATCAATTTTGTTTTACAAAATGACAAATCATTTGTCATTTTTATGATTGAAAAATTATTGAAAATGACTCATTTTGACTATTCGGAAGTTTCCTATTTTTCAAGTGTAAGCTTTTAAATAATAAGTTAATAAATAATTAAATAAAATTGATTATCACTAGAGTCAATAAAAAAAATAAAAAAATATGTTAACGATTTTTTAATAATTTTAAATATTTTTTAGACACATTTAAAAAATAAACTAGAAAAGAAATGTAAAAAAAAAAAACAATTTTAAAATTAAACAAAAAAAAAACACATTTAAATTTTATTTTATTATATCACACAAAAAATTTAAGAAAGAAAAATTGATAATAAGAATGATTATCAAATTGATTTTTTTTTTATTTGTGAACAAAATCTAAAAGTGAAGACGAAACTTGGAAAAAAAATCAAAAGAAAAACAAAATTATCTTAATTTTTCAAATGTGACTTGGCCTTAACAAGAATATTTTACAAAAAAAAGCTTTTATTCCAAATCAAAATAGCTCCGACGGTTTCAAAAAAAATCTTAATTCTAATAAAAAGTTATTTTTTGAGCAATCTGGCATATAAAGATTTGGAAAACGATTACATTCTTTTAAAAAAATTTACAAACTTTATTTTATTTGGAATCGAATTTTTTAATAAAAAAAAAGAAAAAATACAAAAATATATTTTTGATTAAAAATTTTTTTAATAAAATTAATTTTCTGCTACATAACTACTTCGGTTTTATCTAAGAAAAAATAAAAGTTAAATTATTGTTTTATTTAAAAAAAAATCAGTTTGAATTCCAACGGCCTTTTAAATTTTCATTTATCTTCATAATTTTTAGTGAATTTATGAAAAAAATATTCATGAAATTCCATGAAAAATATTTCGGGTTAAAGGAGTTATCGTCAATGACAGGCACTAAATCTCAACTGGGATTCAACGGAGTTTTTTGACTTGAGTTTTTTTTTTAAAACAAAGGTTTAAGACTATTTGAAGTCTATTGGGTTCTAAAAAGGGGTTATCCCCCTAAATTTTGTCTATTTGACCTATTTTCAATGCTTTTACATTTAATTTTAAGTCTATCTTTAAGGAGAGGTTTATTGAATTCTATTTGAGACTATTTGAAGTATTTTATATAAAAAATTTAATAAAAAGAAACAGGCTCCTCACACTTCAAAGAGGTCACAGAACCCGATTTGCAACGCAAACGGCGAGGTCAAAAATGCATAAAATTTTATAAAAATATTTTATTTTTCTAATAGAGTTATTTTTTTATGAAATAGACCTCAAATTAAAAATAAAAAAAATTGCAAACAATATTTTTATAAAATATTCTTTATTTAAGAATTTTTCAGGGTTAGTCATTTGAGAACTTTAAGAACACATTAGACATCAAAAAGTCTCAAAAAGACTCCAATAAACCTCAAAAAGACCTTAAATTAAAAGTAAAAGCATTGCTAATAGGAAAAGTTTTATAAATTTTTTTTTCTCAACTGAGAGTTTTTTGAGAAAATTTGTCATTCTTGGCGATTGGTGGGTTTAAGGGTAGGGTATTACTTGCAAGTATATACGGGAGTTACCGAGCCTAAAAAGTCGGGTCAATAAAGATGATGATCATGAGTATAAATATAAATATTAGTTGCTTTTTATAATTTATAAACCTTTAAATAATGCAAAAAATCAATTATATAAGCTTTAAAAGGCATAATAAAGAGTTCGTCTTTCTACAATTAGAAAGCTTTCTCAACGGTTTTAGTAGTAAGGTGTTATTTCTTGTAAATTCATGTGAATAAGGTTATGTTGGGAAATAAGGAATGAAATTTAAACTGAATTTTATTGCTTTTATTATTCATTTTAAAGCCTTACTTGATCAAGATGTCGTTGTGTATTTGTAACAATTAAATTATTAAATTCAGTTTCTAAAATTTGCCTTGAAATCGTATCATGTATTGGAATCTCTAATGCTAGTGCCAGATGTTGCCAATCATAACTTTCATCAAATACTAGAACTCCACCATGAACACCTGAATCTTCTAAATTATTAGCGTATTCTTTTAAACCTATTGACTGTACCCATTTAATGAGCCGTTCATTTGACCAAACCAATAAATCTTTATTTTCATGATCACTTTCTGTTTGACGTCTAATCAGTTCGTTTTTATCATAATTTATTCGTTTAAGAACACATGTTCCGTATTGCAGACTCGAACGATGAAAACTATCTACCATTTTCAATTGACCTCTTAGATCTTTTTTGTTCAAATGATCTAACATTCTCGCATCTATTAAACACTCCATAAAAAAGCTACGATATTTTCCTAAACCCATATGAGGTAGCCAAATATTGCCAATCCATTCATGGTTCATTTCTCCGAAGGCTAAACACATAGCCGATGATGTCTTGGGTGCTGAAGGTGAGGTTAAATTGACCATTTCTTGAATTGCCAGCCTTAACTTTAGCCTATGTAAAGGATTACTAATACCGATCTCTCTTTGTATCTCGGCATCTGACAAAGCCGACATTATAGATCCACTTTTTACATTGGCTTTACATGCAGCTACATACCAAGCAGGCATACCAACCCATAGTTCTAGCCAAGCGACTATTGTTGGTCCATTCCAAGACTGAAATGCCAAACCTATTTCCATAGCCTCTTCTAGTAATTCTTGTTTTTTTTTCACTTTTTTATCTGATTCTACTTTTATAGTTTGAGTATTAGACTCGTTAAAATAGGGATTATCTTGGTTGTTATTAGGCGAACTTTGAGGACTTTGACTCCTAAATTTTTGAATTTTTTTTCGTTGCGTAAATATCCTGTATAGTGTTGTTTTAAAACTTTTTTTCTTGCTTAGCTCGATTTGATTCGCTGTTTCTGTTATTGAGTCTTTTCTTAAGATGTAATTTAAAGAATCTGACGAACTACCTTTGCTACTACTCGGACTTGATGAAGTCATATTTTCTTGACGTTTCAAAGTGTCAAGTTTGTTCTCAGTTTCGCTACGGTTCGGATCGCTCTGATCCTCTGAGAATATTTCCATATATTTTGAAGACATTCCAGGTGGAGCTGTCATGCATTTATAATTTTCGTTGTTTCTTTTCAAGGAGAGCTTGTACAAGTCAGACTTAGTTTGACATGGCGTTGAACGACCACTGTTTATAGGCGAATTCGTTGATTTTAAATAGACTGGATGATTTAAGACTAGATTTGTATCATCTTGAATCTCTAAATTAATAACTCGGTTTTCCAATTCTTCAGCGCGCAATTCGGTATTTTGTTTTTCTTCTTTAATAAGCCTTTGAAAAATAAAGTTATAATAATTTTTTCAATTTATTTTTTAAAAATGAAAAAAATATATTTATATAATAAACATTTAATATGTACCTAATTTCATTATCTATGTCCTCTAATTGCTTTTGTAATAAAATTGCTATTGTTTGCGCATCTGTATGAGGAACTGATTTTGGTGTGACATTAACTTTGCTACTTTGTACACTATTATTATTAATATTATTATTATTATTGCAATTAGTGTTACTACTAAATTGTTTATTTGTTCTTTGGTATTGTTGATATACTCTGCCTAAACTGTTTCCATTTACACTCTTATAGATGTCGACATTTTCCATCTGGTAATCATCATGATCATTAACGTCATCATCATTATTGTTATCAGTTAATTCAAAAGCATGTTGAACATTGGCTATTACCTTTGCTGCCTCGTCCAATTTATCCCAGTCTTTATCTATTAGATTATTATAACTTTGTCGAGTTCGTAGTTTGACAGACGAAGGTGAATAATTATTATTACCAGTAGATACAAATTGAGTGATAGGATAAATCATCAAGTCCTCTTCTTGATTTAATATTTGTTGTTTTTTAATGCTTTGTAAAGTGTTTGTCAATCCAGAATTCATTTTTAATGAATTTGAATACAACAAAGATATTTCTTTGAGTTTTAAAATTAAATTCTGATTGTCGCGTTTAAAACTATCGATATCAGTTTTCAATTTGGATATTTCTATTGACAATTTGTCTTTATCTGTTTCCATTTCGTCTATTTGTTTTCTCAATTTTTCACATTCTTGATTAAGTGTGTTTTTCTCATCCAAAGAATGCATTCTTTCTTTTAGATGCATTTGAAGGCGTTCATTTGACTCACTAAGCAATTTGTCAACTGTCTGTGTTAATCTAGTATTGTGTTCTTCGCTCATTTTTTCGCGTTGTCTCGCGCGATTTAATTCCATTCGCGCGTCTTCTAATTCATTTTGTAAGTTTTGTAATTTTTCTTCAATATTCATATGTTTTTCTTGATATTGACTCATTTTTCTTTGCTCGCCATCAGAGCTTTTGATTTGTTCCATTTTTTGCTCAGTAGCTTCCAATTTTGCTTGTAAGTTTTTAAATCGTTCTTCTGAATGTTTTAGAGAATTCTCTCTAATTGCCAGTTCAGTTTCCAATCGATTATTCAAGTCCGATAAAGAGGAGCAATCTCGTTGTAGATTAACATATTTTTGTTCCAAATTATTCACTCTTTGGTCCAATTCGTCTTTTTCTTTTTGTATTTTTTTATTAAAATCATTTAAATGGGTGAACTTGTCTTCTGTGTACATGAACTTCTCTTCATATTCTTTGAGTTTAACTCGACATTCGGCCAATTCGATTGTTTGTTTTTCTAGTATATTTTCAGATGATTTTTGAGCGTCTGAATCACTGGATTGTATTTGTTCGATTAATTGATTCGAAATGCTTTTAGTTTCACGTTCTAATTTCAATTCAGTTTTAAGTCTTTCTAATTCATCTTCCATTTGATTGCATTTTTCAATAGCCGTTTTGTATCTCTCTCTATATCGCTCATCCAACGCTTTATGATGTTCAAAAAGAGACTTTAATGCTTTGAGAACTTCAGCTTCGGATGACACACCTGAATTATTTGATAACTGAGTCTGTCGTTTGACTACTGTCATTCTTAATGATTTCTCATGTCTCGATACTAGAGACTCCAAATGCTCCAATAGCAAACGAGTATTATTACGCTCGGCTTTCAATTCTCCTATTTCTTCTTCTCTCTCGTTCAATTGCTCTTTTAGATGATTAGCTTCTTTAGTAAGAGATAAAAAATCCATAGGCATTGTTCTTTCTAGTGATGATTGTAGCAAATTTTTTTCTTTTTCGACTTCTTGCAATCGGTTTATTGTACTTTGAAGAAGTTCTTGTGTGTCTCGAAGACTTTCTTGTAGCTTTCAAATTTTAAATTATAAAAATTATCTTGAATTTTATTAATTAATCAACTAATTGGTTAATTAATAAAATTCAGGAGAAAAAGGCGCTTTGAACTAATAAAAAGCAAATTTTTAATCAGTTCAAAATAAACCTTTTCACAGAGTGTATAGAGTCTTATTCTTTTCTTGCTTAACTAGTAAATTCTTAAGTATCTTTTCCTTAAACAGATAGATTCACTTTTCAAATTATATTGTTTCAGCCTTTAATGTTCAAGATATTTTTTTTTTTTAATTTTTCAAAATAATCGCTTAGACATTTAATTTTTTATTGGTTTAAATTTGTTTACCTTATCTCTTTCTTCAAGCATAGATACCATTAATTGTTCAAAATTCGAATCACCTTCTTCACCAACGTCGGATTCGCCTTGACTAGAACAGTCTTCGGATATCGGTGGCATGGGTGATATTTCCATTTTTTTTGTTCAAAAATTTATTAAAACTTTCGACTAATTTTATTCAATTTAAGAACTAATTCTTCGAATCGTAAATAAGACCATTAGCCATCAACTAACTCACATAAACCAACCCATCAGAACAAAACAAAACAAAAAATTTAATCAAAAAGAACACAGATAAATAAATCAATCGATTTTGATTTATTAATCAACTAAAACTAAATGAACGAACACAAACACAAAAAAGTTATTTTTTTTAAAGAAGTAGTCTAGTGTTCAATATTTTTTTTTTCTTATAGAATCCAATTCATCTAAAAAAAATTCCAAAAGAAAATATAAAAACTAGTTCAATGATACAACGACATAAACTAAATAAATACATATAAAAGAGGAGAACAAGAACAACAACAACAAAAAACTTAATATCGATACTAAATTAAAAATAATCATAAAATTTATCGTATTTTAGATTTTTGTTCCCTATTTATCGATAAATTATGATTTGAAAAAAAAAATAAGAGAAATTTTTTTGTTGAGTTTTGTATTGAGTCGTATATATATATATATATAAATGAAATAAAAAATATTCGTTTTGTTTTTATTAAAACTAACTAACTAACAAGCTATAGCACGGTTGCTTACTAATCCATAATGTGCATATATGACCCTGCTATTTAGTTAGTTGGGTGCAATTTTTATTCTGCATTAAATTTTCATTAATAAAAAATTCTATAAAAAAAAATTTATAATTTTGAATTTTTTTTTATTTTAAAAATGAGTGAAGTTTTACTAGAAGTTGATCAAGTCCTTGATGAAAATGAAACGAATTTAAGGCGCATTTGTAAGCATATATGCGAAAAAAAGAAAAGACAATGCAAATTTAGTGCTTTGAAAAATTGTGATTATTGTGTAGAGCACTTGGCATTTAATAAAGAAGTGATTATTTTGGTTTTATCTTCAATATTTTTTCTAAGTATTCTGTAAAGCCAGGCTCGGGTTTCATTCTAAAATCCTTACAAATTATTTTATATAAACTAGATTTAATAAAAGTGAATTTTAGCTTGAAACTCTTGTTCAGTCTACAGCTATTTGTATTTCTGGAAAGATTTGGAAAAAATATTTTTAGAATAAAATACCGTATCCTCTTGCCTGGGACTCAAAGAAAAATGCATAAAGTCAAGTTCTTCATTATTAGAGTACATCCCATCGATTACATGTTACAACAATTTTTAGAAATTTTTTAGGAAAGCAATTTGACTCTTAGGGTTTTTTCAGGACCTTTTCCATTAGAGCTAAAATCAAAATTAAAAAATAAATTAGAAATTTCATTATTGACTCTAAATTTTAATAACGTTTACTCTAATTTATATTTTGCACTTATTCTTATTTAATCTTAACTCTAATGGAAAAGGTACTGAAAAAACCCTAAGAGACAAATTGCTTTCCAAAAAAACTTTAAAAATTGCCATGCCTGTGTAATCGATGGGATGTACTCTAATAATGAAGAACTTGACTTTAACCATTTTTCTTAGAGTCCTAGGCAAGAGAATAGGGTAATTAAAGAAAAATATAAATTATTATTTTCACATTCTAGACCGACCATGTTGGAAAACGGGTAATTTGTCCATTAGATCCGAAGCATAGTGTATATGAAAAAAATCTCGAAAAACATTTAAAAAAGTGCAATTCAAGAATTAAATATTTAGGTAAATAACTAATATTTTTATTTTGCAACCTTTTATCTTTCTTTTTTAATTTTTTTGCAACCATTGCATTAAATCCTTTTGATATTTTTGTCCTAGTTTAAATATTTTTATTAGTTGTCTTGCTGACTTGTATACTTAATCTTTAAGATCTTCAAAAGATTGATATTTATACCATAAAAAAATTAATCTAGACATACTTGTTATAATTCGATAGATCTCAGTAGGGAAAAAAAATATCTAAGAATTAAAAAAAAACTAATAAATTAGATTTCTCTAAAATTTATATTTTCTAGAAATTCTTCTCTTTTAAATCTTATCATTTAATAAAACAATTCCTTAACTTTTTTAAATTTATTCTTAATTGACCATTAACAACAAAAATAAATATAAAATTAAAGCACAGTTTCTTCCAAGTTTCATTATTCCTGACATACTTTCAATGTAATAAATAATACGCAAATATTTTATAAATTAAAATTCTCTAAAGTTAGACTTAACTAGAAGGAATCGAAATAAAGTCCTAAGCTAAAGAAAGATTCACTTTGAGCAAGGTAATTCTCCTTCTATTATTTATTTAAAATTCTAAAATTTTTTTTTATTCTACTATAAATATCAAATAAATTTTTTTCAATAAAATTAAAAAACTATTTTTTAAGGCGATTTCGACATTAAAGACGTGAATTTAAAAGATGATGAAAATTTAGATTTTGAAAGAAACCTTGATTATAAATTAAACATTGATCTTAATAACAAGCCACTTTTAAAAAATATATCCCAAGACTCTAAAACATACAAGCAATTAAATGAAAATGAGCTCAGAGCAATAATTGAATTTGTTAACGAATTAGATGAGAAATTCAATTTATATGAGTTAGAATTTGATAAATTAGATGACAAATTTATAAATGAAGAGCTTACGAAAAAAGGCGAATTTCATCAAAAGCACTTGAAACAAATATCTTCTATTGTAAGTCATGTCAATGTTTTAATAGATTCAAATAAAGGCGAGGAAGAAGAATCGTGTTGTTTAGTTGAATTAGGAGCTGGTCGAGGTAAATTATCATGCTGGTTCGATCAATCAAGGCGCAATAAAATAAAAAACAATAACTCTAACTCAAATATTAAAAATTGTAATATTGTCCTATTGGAGCGAGGTTGTCAAAAACATAAATTTGATTCTTTGCTCAAACAAAATTGCCAAGAAGATAATTCAGAGTTTGCAAGAATCCGAATAGATCTGAAAGATGTATTCATTAATAAAATACCATTAGTCAAAAAATCTTCCAAATATATCCTCTATGGTAAACACGTATGTGGTTGTGCCACAGATTTTTCCATTAGATGCTTAAAGAAATCACTTGAGGATCAAAATGAGAATAAAATTAAATTTTTAGGTTTCATTTTAGCTTTGTGTTGTCACCATGTATGTGAATGGGATTATTTTTGTGGTAAAAATTTCTTAATGAAATTAGGTATAGATTCAAAGTTGTTTTATATAATTAGAAGTTTGTCTAGTTGGTCGACAAGTGGATGTGAAAAAAATACAACACCTGCCCCTGGTAAAAATTTGAAGAGAAAAAAATATAATAGAATTTTTACTTAAATTTTGTTGTTTTATTTTTAAAGAATTTATTTTTGGATATAAAAGATCCAAAATTGGAAGAATATGTAAGAATTTATTAGACCGTGCAAGAGTTGACTACATGAAAAAAAGTATTAAATTACCAAAGAATTATTCACTAAATACCAAATTGTTTTATTATGTTGAGTCAGAGGTAACACTAGAAAATAGCATGATTTATGCTACATTACAATACAATGAATAAATCTAAAAATAAAAAAATTCAAAGAAAAAATTTTTCAATTTATTTCCTTTAAATATTTATTATTCTTGGTTCATTTAAATAACACAAAACAGAAATAAAAGGCAAATAAGACAAAAATAAATGGACGGAAGCTTTTATATTTAGCCATATAATTAATTTTTTTATTTGTTTTTCATATATAGATTAAATTTATGATGTACACACTTCTTAAAGTTCTGATTTTTTCCCCGATTTGACAAACTCGACGGACTTTCCTATATGAAGCAATTACTGTTACTTTATTATAAAAAATTCACTAACAATACTTTTAAAATAAGTGATAAAATGACTTTTTTAAGATTTTGTTTAAATAAGAACAAGTAAGTTAGAAATCGATTGTCAAAATAATTTTTTCTTCAAAATATTTTTTTGAATTGATATACATCATTTCTACCGAATTAACAGCGTACCGATACCGAACCGTACCGTAACCTCAAAAAAAAGGGCATAATATTAAGATATTACATATGTTCTATATATATTCTGAATTGTCTCGACGGGCTGAGAACGAATCTTATGTCGGTCATAACATGAATCCGCCCACTTTCGACTTTTGTGAAAATGTCTGTTTTTGACCGCGAAGATGAAATACAATCAAAAAAAATAATTTTAAAATCGAATTCTTTGGCCTAAATTACCTTAGAAAATGTATTTTAATAGTTATATAATTTGAAGAAATTCACTAAAAAATCGAACATTTTAATTTGATTAAAATGTTCGATTTTGCCCCATGGGACAAAATTATTAGGTACATACTTCATTGTTATTAATTTTTTTTAAAAAGAAAACCTTGTGTTTCAAA
Source organism: Brachionus calyciflorus (assembly GCA_002922825.1). Lineage (NCBI taxonomy): Eukaryota > Metazoa > Rotifera > Eurotatoria > Ploima > Brachionidae > Brachionus > Brachionus calyciflorus. Next base: position 1,464,845 of record NTPY01000384.1, read on the forward strand.
TGAATTTGACTAATTGATTCTAACCTTAAAACTTCATTAAGAGATTTGTTAAGTGAATATTTGTTAGTGCGAATGGCTCTTTTTTTAATTAAAATGTTCTGTTTTTTATCAATTTCTTTTAGTTTTGGTGCATTCATCAGGTCAACATCAAGATGATTTATAAATATGGGCTGGAATAATTGTTTGTAAAAAAAAAATTGTTCAAGGTTTCATTACTTATGGTTTACATCAGTTATTAAAAATTCATTACTTTTTTGATTTTGAATTATTTTGAACTTTTTTTTTTAATTTATGAAATAATTAAGTTTCTTTTTTTTCTGGTTATTAGTTCGTAACTCGCAAAAATACGCCATATACATTCTTCTATCTCACTTTTTTTTTGCAGGATAATTAAACGAGTTTTTAGAATTAACCGTTTTATAAAATAAAAATTTTTTGATTCCTAACATTTGAAAAAAATTTTTTTCCAGACATTTTCAATTTTTTTTTAACTATGAAACTTGGTGAACTTCAGGGAACTTCGTCGAACTTTGGGGAACTTTCGTCGAACTTTGGGGAACTTTCGTGAACTACGGTGAACTTTGGGGAAATTCGGTAAAATAAAAAAGGCCGTGAATGTTCATGAACGTTGTTCACAAATGGAACACGTGAATGACCACAACAGTACGTCCCGGCAAACTACTTAATTTTATAAATTTTTTTTTTAATCATTATTTTCTGATTTTTTTTTGTTGAAAAGAATATTTTCAGAGTGGGGGAAAATGTACGATGAGGCTAAATAAAAGTTGGAGGAAATAAAATGGGTTTTATAATGTTGTAAAAAGACAATTTTAATTTAATATTAATTCATGAAAATTTAATCGAAAGATTTTAAAAAATATTTATGAATCGACTTGTATAAGTAACTATTAGTACAAATATTAAGACATTTAATTATTAAGCATTAAATTTTAGGATTCATTAAAAATAATTAGGTAAGCACTGAAGTTTTAGTACTTATTCCTATCCTTGATATGGATTATAAACTAAAATTAATCAGGTTCGTATTTCTTAGTTGAAAGTTGAAAGTTTTTGCAAAATTTTAAAATCAAAATTATGATTTATAAGTCTAAAATTGAGTTACGCTTCATTTTTTTAATTTTATTTTCATTAAATATAAAGAATCAAAATTTTTTTTTAATGATAAAAAATAACAAAAAAAAAGTTAACTTTATAAAATAATAATAGTTAAACTTTCTTTGGCAAAATAAAGTCAAAATAATAAAAATAATGGAATCCAAAGAAAAAAAAAATAAAAAAAAAATTTAAATGCGAATCTAAAAGTGAACGAAAAAAAATTAATTTGTTAATTTTTTTTGTTGGTAAAAATAGGATTAAATTAAACATTTGATTTTGATTAGAAAAAAAAATCGACTAAATTCTCATAATATCTCTTATTATGTTACATTATATTTCAAAATAATTTAAAGTTTTTGCTGTAGATGCCACATTAGTTAGGTCTTTTTCAAGTCCTTTTTGTTATCTTTTGTATCCTTTAGTTTTGTATCTTTTGCTGCCTTTCCTGAAATTACTGTTTTCTTTACTTCCATTTCCATTTCGGCTAAAACATCATCTGTTAGGCCAATACTAGGCCGCCAATAATTATATGTATCGTATTCAGGTTTTAGAACAGCTTTACTCATCTTATACGATGGAAATATCAAATCAACATAATCGCATAGCTTGGAATATGACGATTGAAATGTTCTACTTACTTCATGTTTAACCTCGCCCTGAGGATTAATAGTAAAAATTCTCGATACATCCATGCCAACTGCTTTATAAGCAGTGACATCATTTGTTCGATTGCCATAACCCGCATGAAACGGATTGTGATAACTAGGAAATAGCGATTGTATATCTTTTAAACATTGAATTTTAAATTCCTCGGGTTTACGCTCAATTACTTCTTTTTGAAAAGCTGTGAATAAAGAAGTAGGTGTTACAAGCAAGGGACCGAATGGTAATTTAAAACCATTTTGATAAACATTAGTTAATAAATTCCTAGTTATCTGAGATTGTCCAATGGCTCTTGCTGATAAATACATAAATTTGTATTCATTACGTTCAATAGCAGTAAACAGATCAGCCACACCTGATTGTGTCCAATCTTTTCCAAATAAAGGCAACACTTGTCCCCACACATCAGATTTAGTAATTGTACCATCTATATCCGAAACAATTATTTTGTCATCATAATTCCATAAGAATATATAAGATGAAATACGAGTGGTACCTTGCAATGGAGTGGTTACTGAATATTTAATTTCATTCAAACCGGGATTTAAATTCAATTTTTTGATTTGTTCTGATGATAAACGAGTGGTTTTTCGAAATTTTTGTTTATGTGTTTTATTTTCGAAATCGGCCTCGAATATCAAAGTATCCGTCTCTTTGATCTCTTCTTTAACTTCCTCTTTGACAATTGTTGTCAATAAAGTACTTGACGATTTAACACTTTCTAATTTAGGTGTATTAGTAATTTGTGTTGCTTTATTTCCTGTTGGCCAAAAAAACCAGCTACTACGTTTGCCACCTTCATTATTTTGTTGAGCTGTCTTTGTTATTTTTGGCATGTTGGCTTCTAAAATTGTATTTATTTGTTCATTGCTTAATTGTTTATGATAGACAATAGCTGATAAAATAATGGGACTAGCGCAAGACCAATTCATATAACGTCCATTTAATTTTATTACCAAGTTTGGATTTTGTGTCCAATTAGACATGTCCTCGCAAAATTTCTCCCATGTTAGTAAATTTTGTTGAAATAAATCATCGAATTCGTTAAGATCCTGAGGTAGTTCGAGATAGTTTTTGGTTTGATTTGGAGTAACGGCCAACACTGATGTTGAACTATTACTAGGTGAAACGGATAACAAATCGTTGGGCGATTTTGGTATTGGCGATACTAAATTCGATCTGACAAAGCCACATAAACTTAACTGAATATCGCCAAGAATTGTTAGTGGATCACGTGGTGATTGTGGCACTGAAAAACCTTTGCCACTATCTTGATCGTCTTCAATTTTATTGATACATACTTTTGTTTGTATTGATAATTTTTGAATAGGTTGACTTTTTTGATTCAAATACAAATCGACTTCGTTATCATCCAATTCATCCAAATATTTACCTTTTAAAAAATCATAAAATAATAAATATAATAATTATTATTTTTGACTAAATTAAAAAAAAAACTACCTTTTATACTAACTGAATTTTCTAATTTTTTTTTCTCATTTAAAAGATCATTCTTAACATGTTGAATGTCTTTTTTGGATAGAGAGTCCTGTCGTTCTGGAAATTGACCCCAATCCCAATTCCATTGATTTTCTTGATTTATTGAATTTCTTTTGTGTTTATTACTTTGACTACTATTAACTTCGAGTTCGGTGTCTGATTTTGGCGTTGCAGGTCGTGATACACTTGGACTAGTCATTTCTGGTGTGATTTCACCATCGCTAAAAAAATTAATAGATTTTTCACTAGGGATTTTAATCGGTATTGATTCGCATAATTTCGTCGGTAACTCTTCTTTTTTATTATTATATTGTGAAATATCGGAAATAGTTTGCACTGTTTTGATTTGTGATGAATTTGTTTGTTCTAAATCAGATGATGTTTTACTTGTTTTTAAACATGGTAATGATGATGTTGATGATGGTATGGGCTCATTTGACAAAGGTTCATCGTCTGAATCAATTGGCTCGAGGAAATAGGCCTCACCAGCTTCACCTAGCTTCATGTGAAGATCTTCAACGGGCTCACCGTTTATCTCAATGTCAACTACTCTCTCTTTCGATCTAATAACACCAAGTTTACCGAATCTAACATGAAAGGGCGAGCCTTTAAACGAGCCGTCTTCTTGCTCGACAACAACAACATCAATGGCTCCAGTTAAAGTTGCCGAATTTATATCATTATAAAAGCCTTTTATATTTTTAGCTACTTTACCAAATATTTCCATTCCTCTACGAAAATAACCACTTGTTTCTGCTTGTGGATACTTTTGAATTAAATCGACACTAAATGACTTTGAGTGCTTTAACGGTTCACAATTTGAGTCTGGCGACCATGTACTCTAAAAAAATTTTTAAAAAATAAAAATTAATAAATTCTTGTAATTCTAATTCTCCTTGAGTATATATTTATAGTTTTTTATCTTCTTTTTTGTTTTGTTTTTGTTTTAACTAAATATTTTATAATTTCAAAATGATTTTATTATTTTATTATCTTTAAAGAAATTTAAAAAAAGAAAATTAATCTTAAACAGTTCCGGGGAAATTTATAATATCTATCGTCTCATAACTAAGATTATTATATCTATTTTTGTTATTATTTATTTAATTGTATAATAATATAAAATTTAATTTGCAAAGTTTTAAAATGACATGGATGTTTTTTAGCCCCAAGACATTTAACTAATAGATTCAATTTTTAAATAATAATAATAACTAAAATCCTATGCGTCTGAATAGACTTCTTAAAGTGAATAGCAATTGTAGTTTTTAATTGAAAAAAAAAAATTGAACAGCAATTAAACCTTTCTTTTACAAATAA
>NTPY01000384.1:1469849-1483088 GCA_002922825.1 Brachionus calyciflorus
GCCCCCTTTCTCTTTCTTTTTCTCATTTTTTGTTTTTAATACAGAACAAAAAAAAAACACAACTTACTGAATAAATAAAATTATTCTTATCGAAATTATCAATCAAAATTGATTTCTTTGACCTTATCTCATTATCATCTTCGCTTGAGCTTATACTATAACCACTCGACGAGTCTAATCGATTTTTAAAGCTTATCGATTTTGATTTAGTCAGACTTTTTTTTCTTGTTTCTGTACATGTGATTTCTTCTTTATTTATATTCTCATTAAAGAGAACAGTTTTCTTTGGTGTGGAATTTTTCAAAGGCTGAAACTCAGCATTTGTGTCTATGGATAGTAAATTTTGAAAATTTTGTTCCAATGAAGTTACAGAGTCGTTAAACAACTCTTGTGGATTGTAAATACCACTGTCATCTTCGTCTATATAATAAGCACCTTGTTGATTACCCATTTAAGCATTAGTAACAAAAACAACTTTTTTTTTTATATTATTTTTAAATTCAAGTATTTGAATTTAGCATGTCTAAGATTTAAAAGTTTCTTTTAATTTAACGATTTGCTGCTTGAAAGTAAAGAAATAAAGCTCGAATGAATTTTTAATAGTTAACTTTTTTTGTTTTATTTGGAAGAAAAAAAACTAGATTGGCAAATTTAAGTAAATGGTTTTTGTTTTTAACATATTTTTTGTAATGAATAAAAAAAAAGAGTCAAATTCATTAAAATGAATGAAATGGTTATGATTTCAATATGTTTAAACATCATCAAACTTAAAATAAACCAATTAATTAATTAAATAATTTTAATTCAAGAGCCTTATCTTCTATCGAGAATTTCAATTTATAAAAATCAAAAAGACAAAATTTGCGCTTTAAAATTTAATGTTGTAAAATGAAAAATACTTTCAACACACTGGTATATGTGATACTAAAAAAAAAATTCTTGAAATTGTAACTCTAAGTAGAAATTAATTCATAAAAACTTAATGATGTGATCTCGCAAATTAAAACTCAAACCAATCTGTGTTTTTATACACACTTTACTTTCTTAACAACTCAATAAAAAAAAAAGTTTGATACTCCACACATCTAGTACAAAAAAAAGTTACTATTAAAAATTAAGCTTATTTTTAAGAGTTTTTATTTTAAATTTTGAAATAGAAAAAAAGTCAATTTAAACTTCAATTTTTGAGATTATGATTTCAAAATTTTTGCTTATTTAGAACTCATAGCTTACTCCACACCCAGTCTTTTTATTTGGTAAAAAAAAATAAGCAAAATTTATCTAAGCACACAAAACCTTGTTTGCTCCATTCAAATCTTTTTAAAATGCGTAAATTTTAATCATTAAAAAAAAAAGAAAAAGTAAAGCACACTAGAAAACAAGTTTAAATTACATATAGACATTATTATTATTATGCATACAACCACACACCCTATTTTTTAAATAATGTTTATAATACTCACGTTTTTTTTAGTAAGAAAAAAAAATTTTTTTCAAGTCGAAGCCTACTTGATTGCTCTTAAATAAAATTAGATTTTTTATTTTACTAAAGCGTGGTTTTCAAAAAAAAAAGTATATATTTTTAAGTAAATCTCCTAATGTTTTAAAGCCTAAATGAATTAAAAACCCGGAACTATTTTCGGATTTATTTTGATTTTGAAATTAAAAAAATAAAAGACTTACCCGTTCGAAAAAGCGTCAAAAATTGAAATTTTATCTTAGAATTTTAAAAATAAAAATTTTTTTAATCTAAAAAAAAAAGTTAGTTACTTTAGAGTTAATTCTATTTGTTTATTAAATGAAGAAAATTAAATACAAAAAAGAAAAACTCATGGTTTATGAGTGATTAAAAAATGCAAACCATTTGAGAGAAGAGTGATTTTTCTATTTTAAGATTAAAATTGTTCAAAGTCATTTCACATAAATTTTATTTTTTAAATTTCTTTCTTTTTCTAGTTACAAAAATACTTTAAAAGATTTCAATTATTTTTAAGAATATTGATTTCAAATTAAAGCTAGCTAAAAGTACACAAAATCATATTGGAAACACATTATACTAGACTGGTTCCAAATAATAGACACTTTTCATAGAGAAAAAAATTCATGATACTTTGATATAATTTTTAAAAAAAATAAGATTAGATAAAGAACACTTTAAATTAGCTATTTTATCAATATTGAAAATCATACGACGCTTACTACTCGAGTTTGAGTTTACCAAAATTTAGCTTGTTCAAATTGACTCTTTTTCTTAAGTGTTATTTTTAGCATATAAAAAATAAAACTTAAACGATTATACAATGGTGATTTAAAATTTGTTGATAAATAAATAAAAATAATATAAGGAATCATTTTAATTGTATTGCCCATAAATAACTTGAATATACAATTTTATTTCAAATTATTAAGTCCTTTTGATTTGTTTAGATAAATTAAATTAAAACAATTAAATAAATTGCGATTAAACTAACTTATAAAAACGACGCTTCTTGAGAACTCAAATAAAAGCTTTTGAAACTAAGAGTCACAATTTCGCAGTAAAAAAAGAATAAAAACCAATGCCATTTTACCGACATCACAAAATATGAAACTATTAATAATAATAAGATGTAATTGCATTTAGTTGAACAATTAATAAATATTTATAAAAAGAAAAAAAAGTATTATAGCTACTTTGTTTGTTGAAAAAATTTTTTTTTTGTTTAACCTTAAAAAAATTATAAACAGCTGCTATCTAAAATATTTAAGCTTCCTTTTTTTTCTACTAATTTATTTACTAAATCAATAACTTTGTCGGGATCATATTGCCATATACTAATACCGTTTAAAGTGAAGGCAGCTAGATCTAAAGCGCCATTATTGCTAAATAAACCCGTGGATAAGCCTAAAATTGAATTTTTAAGCATTGTTTCACGCTTTAATTCATATGAAAATTTTGGTTTGATCCTTCTAGACTCGTTTTCAATTTTAAAACTCTGTTCCAAATTACTAAGATCACTTTGCAAAGTCAATGTCGCTTGTTTATCGATTTCTTCATCTTTCACTGTTGGAATTGGACAAAAGAAAAGTAATGCTTTTCCAAATGTGCCGAGTACTATTGAATTAAATCCATTAAAAGTCGCGTCATAAACAACAGCCGAAGTTACCAAATCATAGTTAGCATTTATTTCTAAATCTTGATACGATTCAAAATCATCTTCGCCATAAATCACATTGCTTAAATATAAATAAAATAAAAATATTTTAATCAAATTAGATTTTTAGGTCATTTAACTTTTCTAATAAAATCTATTGACCGTAATTTTTTAAGAACAAAATTCATTGTTTTTTGATTCTTAGGATCTTGATTTTTAGACATAGTCAAAATAAATAAATGCACTATTGGAATTTAGACGTTCACCTTAGATTTTATTTACATACAATTCAATTAATTGTTTGAGCATTGAAAGACCTTAAATGTTTTTTTTAATAAATGAAGCAATTTTGGTTGTTAAAATGCTAAAATTATAGATAAAATACCCTTATTTTATACCAATCTGCGTTAACTCAAAAATTGAAAAATACAAATACCAAAACTGCCTTAAAAAACTACTCAACTTTCAGGCAAACTTCAGGATATGAAGATCAACAAAGATTAAGGTTATAATAATAATAAAAAATCAGACTTGTTTACGAGTAACTCGTCACGAGTAGCGAGTATGTCACCTACTCTACTCGTACTTGTAAAATTTATTTCGCGAGTAGTAGTCCCAAAAATTAAATTAATAAAATTTTTAATAAGACATAAAGATTTTTAGTTTAATTTAAAAAAAATATATACAAATATTTAATATTTAGAAGAAAATTTATTATTAAATTTAAAATTTTTTTAAAATTTTAATTTTTCTTTTTTTCAAATTTTTTCGCAAAAATATCGACTATTTGGTAATTAGTCGCCGTAAAAAATTTTTTTTTTTAACTTGGAATATTTTTTTTTTCTCCTACTCGTGCCAAAAAAATTTCAAAAGTACGAGTATTACTCGTACTAGTAAAATACTCGTTTGTACTTGTTTTTTGGTACTCGTAAACAAGTCTGTAAAAAATTCAATAAATAATTTTCTTTGATAAAGATAAAGCCTTTAACAAGCCATCACACAAAAGAATCGCAAAAATTTAAAAGAAAGTAACCATAGAGCTGTCCTTCTTACATGGATATTAAAATTTTTAAACGAGCAAACTTTCAAAGTCGACTATAAAATTCGGAAATCTTTATACGGAAAAGCACTTTCTTGGTCCCAAAGATTTTGAAGATAATTAATTATTTAATATTTCAAAAAGACTTACTTATATATTCGAGTTGGTTCAAGGCTTCTTAAAACAAGTAAATTAATTTTATCAAAATCTAAGTGACAAAATCATCAAAATTAATCAAAAAAGTTTTTTTATTATTTAAAAAAGTACCTAATTTTAACCAATCAAGAGTTGATTTTATGGTAAAAAATTGAAGTTGAGTTATGAATGAGTCATGCTCTTGCTCCCAAAATTTCAAGATTTCTTTATAAATCAGAAAAAAATTAAAATTATTTGATAAACTTGTAATCAAATTCGTTTACAAATACTAAGTTACAAGTAAAAAATCAGTTAAAAAATTAGAGACTTGTTGGTACTTGTAAACAAATCTGCTTTTTGGATTATTACCGTTTTTAACCATGTCAATTAAATAAACTCCAACTAAGCCATTCTGGCAACCAATAGCAGTTAAACGTCTATCTATAATATTTGATTTAGTAGAACTTAAATATTTCATATCATGAGAAGTGCAGCTTTAAGAAAATAAATTAATCAAAAAAAATATTTTTAATAATTTTATCATTTATCTTACTTGTCACTAAAATTTTCACTATTAAATTCGATAAAAATGGATTCAATTTTTTCAATCAAGTCAAATTTTCTGTTTTTAATATCCTTTTGTGAACAAATTAAATACACAACATTTAAATGTTTTTATTATATTCTTCGTATATGCTCGAGGAAAACCAACCGAAAAACTGAGATATTCAGTCATATTATTGGCAATTTTTTTTTCAAATGAAAAAGTTATCATCCCGGCATTTTAAAGTATCGCAAAGTTTACATTTTTTACAATATACTTACAATCATATAGAGGTAGTTTGTCTTTTGGCTACTATTCACAAATATACAAGTCTCACTTTTTTGTTCATTATCATTCATCTTTATAAGGCTTTTTTGAATAATGTTTATTTTGACATTTTTTCCAACTAAAAAAAATATAATACTTGATATTAGTAACTCTGTGAGGCATTGTGCTAAGCTCAAACTCACGCTCACATTCAATCATAAGGTCTAAATTCTTGGTCTCAAAATCACAGTAGATATTGACGAAAAATTCTGGTTTACGTTTCTTTTAAAATCAATTCGAATAAAATTCAAAAAGAAAAAAAAAAATTTTTTAAAGGCTTACAATTACAAATGCAACAACTAAAACACTAAAATTGTTAACATCAAATATATCCAAAGACGATACACAGGCATCAGCTTTGATATTATAAAACTTTTAAATAACCCTTATTATTGCTTTAGAAAAAACTAAAAAAAAACTTTATAATCTAAATGGTCTCTCATTAAATAATTTCTATCTTTACTCAAAACTTTATGATAATTTTATACCTTTTGATTTAGAAAGTTTATGGACTTTGATAACAGGTTCTAAATACAAAAACTCAGTTTCATTAGCCGAGTATACTGATTTGTCATCGGTAATATTTGTTGAATTAACAACTGAATTTTTTCTATTAGTCTGACCATCTTCTTGACTAGTGAATGTATTCTGATGATTGTTACTAGCGTTACTACTTACACTACTTCTAGTACTTAGAATACTCTCAATTCCTGTAATATCTACACTAGACTCATCATTTGTGAATAAATTACAAAAACAAGTCTTAAAGTAGACTTCTTTGACATTATTTTCTTTAGTACCAACAAGTATTTTATTTTCATTCGACCAATATTTATAAGAATAGATAGTTAACGAATTACATGAATTGTATGGAAAATAGTGAAGTTCTATCAAATCATTAAGCCATGAGCACGACTTAAGAAAATTGTTTATTTCTAAAGAAGATGTTGAAGAACGTGCTGACTTTGATGACTCATCTGAATTCGCTGATTCGGCCGACATCATAGATAAATTTGTTTTTGTCATTTAACTTATTAAAATAAAATGAAAAGCAAACAAATTTTAATGATGATTTAGACTCAAATTTGGCGATTCATACTTTGCTATATTAATAGCATTCTAAATAGACTTTAAGCTAATAATTAAAAATTTTACTTTAAATAAAAATTTATTTAGAATTTACAAAAAACAATAAAAAAAACAAAAGCAACAACAAATTTTATTGAAATTGTAAGCGTTGATTGGCATCCATTATTAAATTAGCTGCATGTGAAGCAAATCCAAGACCTTTACCTCGATTTAAATGTGTCGTTATGCGAGCATATTCATATTCCTTGTCCATTACATCAAAAGCTTGTTTTTGCATTGTGTTTAATTTTGAAGAAGTTTGTGTGTCATTAAGTTGATCAATCGATTTAATACCCATTAATTTACGAAATTTCTCAGCTCTCTCTGCATCTTGACCCTCAACAATCGCCTTGCCAACCAACTTTGTACTTGTCTAAAAAATGGAAAAATTTTGTTTCAAATCATTATTTTTTGGAAAAAAAAAATTATATTTTAAAAATTACATTTTCATTATCTTTTGATTTTGACCATAACAACTTTCTCTTTCTTTGTTGTTCTGCTAATGCTAATGGATTAACAGATGATGTATTATAAAAAGTCGGAATTTTTACTCCAGTCATTTCTTCAGCTTTTTTTCTCAGCTCTTCAGCTTGATATTTAGCCACTGCTTCCCTATCATTACGAATTTCTTTTGGAATATCAATAGTCTTCAAGAGTTCTTTTGCTTTTTGATCAACTGGATCCTGTGTGGATTCTTTTTTGTCCTTGTATTCTCGTCTCGACTCTTTGTAATCTCTGTCACGACGAATTTCACGAGATCTTGATCGGGATCTTGACCTATGATGTCTACTATGCCGAGAAGATTTTTTATCGTCTTCACGCTTTCTATCTCTACTTGATCGACGATCACTTTTGCGTCTTGTTTCGTGGTCACTATTTGATGATCTACTTGATGATCTATGTTTTTTTCTATAGTGTCTATCTTCATGACGATGTTTTCTATCTCTGTCTCTATCCCTTGATTCCTTTCGATCAATTTTTTCTTTGTTTTTGTCGCATTTTGATTTTTCACTTATTCTTTTTCTTTCGTCATCCTTGAAAAAAAAAATGCTGTCCTAAAAACGTCCTACAAATTTTAACAAAAGAGTATTTAAAAAGATATTAAAAAAATATATATAAATATAAAATAGAGAGAATTTGTATGAGCTTTTCGAATATTTTTCTAGTTCTGTTCAATTCCAAAATAAATGATATACTTTTAATTACACTTTGTGACCAAGCATTGAAATTAATTTCATTCAATCCATTTTAATATTATATAAACACTTTATAAATTAATAATAAAGAATATTAGAATTATTGGACGATTTTTAATTTTATATTTAAATATTTTTGGCTTTTGGAATTTTAAAGTATTTTCAAAAGAAAATTCTAAATGACCTTAAGTTGCAATATTGCCAACATATTTTGATAAAGACTAATATAAAAAATAAACTAATTTCGTTAGGTTAAAGTGAACATTTTTTAGAGGTTCATGGTTTGAAACTAACATGTTGAAGGACTCAACGAATAATATTAGGCTTTTTTTCGATGTTTGTTTTTTTCCTTGAAAAATTTAGAAATACTTTAACTTAAGAATACTTAAAGCTTTTTTTTCTGGCTAAACCAAAAATATTTAAATATCAAGTTTAAAAAAAAAATTAAATAAAATTTAGTTTTAAATCTTAAAGTTATTGTTTTATTTTTCATTTTGTGTTGCACATTACCTTTGATAAACATCATCATCATTTGAGTCCAGAGATATTAGGTGTATCTATACATGATCATTACTCATATGGCCTAGATGTTCATATGGTCTGTATGGTTTATGTATTTATTTAGAATAGGTAGATAGAAGAGATTAGTCATATATTTTTAACAAATAATAATTTTAAAGTAAGAAAAAGAGAAGAATAAATGTAAACAGGATTCATAAAATTTTTGTCAAATAAAATTAAATAAATAAGAAATGTTTACCGTTTTGGTTGAATCAAATGACGATCTCTTCTTAATTTCTTCTCCACTACTTTTTCTAAAAAGTTTAGTTACATAATTTTAGAGTTGAGTATTTTTTTCTCTAGAAAATACCTAAATGATTCGCTTTCATCATTTGCTCTCTTGGTTTTCTCATTCGTGAGGCTCATTTTTACTTTACCAAATTCTAATTTTTATTTATTATTATTAGCTTTAATTCAAATGAAAGAATTTCTATTCCATAAATAGTTTTCTCGATTTACAAATTATAATATTCAAATTTTTAATGCATTTAGATGAAAGTTTTGAATATATTTTAATATGGTTAAGATTTAAACAATTCTCGACAAGAATTTTGGCTTTATTTAAATAGTTGAATTTTGAACTTTACATAATATGCATTTGTTTTGGCCCTAAACTGAAATTTTTGACGAAAAAAGGTAGAAAATTGTGAAGAAGAGGGAATTTATTATAACCCGAAAAAAATTCGTCATAATTTCGGAGAAATTCGAAAAAAACGAAATATTTTGTATTTTTGGGGAAAAAAGAGAAAAACGGTAAAATTAAAGGAATTATCAGAAATTAGAATTTAATTTGAAAAATTTCAATAAAATTTAATTAAATTATTGATATTATGGTTAGCTAACGGCAACAGGAAGTTTCGAGCAGTTCAACAGTTCATTTTTGAATTTATAACCTCAAAATAAAAAACTGTAACATTCCTTAACATTTTATGGAGAAAAATGTTACGGTGTCAGAACTTGGATTTTCAGAATATTTTGGTCAAAAAAATGCCAATCCATTTTTCGCGAATTTTTAGATTGCCATATCTCCTTGAAAAAAATGAAAAAGTGAAAAAAAAACATGTAAACTTACAAAATTTTAATCGAAATTTGATAATTTGAGCAAAAAATTTTTTTATAAGTATTTTTTTCCGAACTGCTTGAAGTTTCTAGCAGTTCAAATTTTTTCTTAAGATTTAGCAAAAAAATTATACAAAAGCTAAATTTTCGTTTCAACATTTAATTATTGGCGTAATTTCTCAAAATTTTTCAGGCTTAAGGCGATTGAATGTCAAATAATTATATTTTAAAATACATGCAAAGTTTGAAGTGTTTTTTTCGATTGAAAAAACTAAACTGGTTTCTTTAAATTTTTAACTGAATTTTATTATTTTTTAAAGCTTGAACTTTTGCTTTTGTTTAAAAAATAATTGATTTGATTATAAAGATTTTTAATTTTTCATATAACGTAATTGCTCGATTTTAACGACATGTCGTTAAAGTTGGGTATTCGGGTTTAACGACAGGGTCTTATAACATGTAAAAGATTCTATAACGACATGTCGGTAAATAATTTAGCGACATCTCGTTAAAATCGAGCAAATACGTTATTAATAGTCGAAGCACCATAACGTCGAATCCATGAAAAAGTATACAAGTAAAAAAAACTATATTCACTACGTTATTTTTCATGCATTTTTATGCTAGAAAATTAAAAAAATTAAAAAAAAAATTTCTGATTCGACTAAGTTATCTTAATCGAACTTAAGGCACTATTTTATCAATTATTATGTTATATTTTGTTTTAAATAATACTTGTAGAATTTTTAATTTTGATTTTTGAATTCAAGTTAGTCTCCCAAAAACTTGTCCCAAATGAGTGATGAGCTTGTCCCAAAACGTACTCCATATCTTTGGGAAATATTTGTTTTGTTATTAGAGCAAGTCTTAATGTTAATGTAATTTTTTTTTGCGCCCAACATCTTTTATGGTTTCTATTTCGACTATTTAAATACTCAGTGATTTTAAGAAAAAATTGTGACTTTCATATTGTCTGCCATGCTCCGATTTCAATTTAACCATTTTTTTCTAAAAGAGAATGGAAGGTATAAAAGGAGCATGGGAGATGCTATGGGTTAACCAACCATAATTTCTTGTAGAGGACATTGAGGGCTATCTATTGATATATTATATAGCTTATGAGGTGAACATAAACATTTTTGAAAATTTCTTTTTTTCTACCCGTCGGTATCCTTTATTATATGGAAAATGGATTTAAAAAAAAATTATGTGCAATTACTTAGTCAAATTTCTAAAATGGTTCTAGAATATCAGTCTTTTTTACTTAAGTAAATTTCAATCTAAATATATATACTTATTTTTGAAAATAAAATATTTTTTTTTTACAAATTTGCCTGACGAAAATTTTAAATTAGAATTTATAATTAAAAATAAAACTTAAAATATGAAAAAAAAAAGAAATTTTAAATATATTTCTATAGAAGAATTTTAAATAAAAATAACGATGACGACTTCAAATGAGCCAAAAAATAATTTTTAAATTCTTTTCGTTGATTATAATAAAAAAAAGTATGAGTAAATAATTAATACAATAATAATTATATTAATAATAATTAACAAACTAAGTTCCCTATAAAAGGATCCTTCCTTATTTATTTCTAAATATTTTACTGGGATAAATTTTAATTATTTATGGTGTATTTTTTTCCGTATATTTAGAACGAAATGGATGAAGAAAAATCTAAATTAATTGATTATGTACAAGACAATAATCCAAATTTGGAAGTTTCTACGAAAAAGGAATCACCAGGCGCAGCGGATCAGAGGCAAATGAATGTAATATTGATTCAATTAACTATTAAATCAATAAGATTTAATTAAAAATTTTTTTGATGCTAGAATTTTTTAGGTCCAATGTTGAAAGAAATGGAAGATGCAGTTGCCGAGCAAATGAAATTTCTTGACAAAATGGAAGAGTAAGATGATTTTTTCATTTTTATTTTAAAAAGGGTCAATTACTTTTTTTTAAACATATAAAAAATATTCTATCTATCTATGAATGAAGGGATCTAATGAGCGAAGATAGAAAAGAGCAATATAATCGAATGCTCTCACATATACCTCAAGAAATAAGGGAACGGTAAAAATTTTGTAAATTTTTTTTGTACTCTTAGTTCACTATTTTTTCTGATTTTACACTTTTTTTAATCTGGCTTAGTTTGTTAATAGTATAACTAAATAAATCCTTAATAGCTATTGATTTTAAATTTTTTAATTTTAAGTAAATCAATTCAAACAATATTTAAAAATTTGGAAAAATTGATATATGACAATGATGAAAGGCCCAAAGAAGAATTAGAACCTGAACAAATAGAGAAAAATATCCAAGAATATTTAAGTGAAAAAGAGGTAAATAATAAAACAGATAAACCAGTTGATGTTGCTAAAACGGAAGAATTGAACTATTTGGCCTGTATGTCCAGTAATTTGAGCGCTTTTTTGTTGGCCAAGAATCCTAAAAAGAATTTGGAAAAACTCAAAGTTCTTACTGTAAAATTCTACGATGCCGTTAATTTATGGATATCTAGGCTTTTTAGATTTAATAATTCATCTATTTTGTTTTATGACGACGAAGCCGATGGACTTATTCGAGTATGCAATATGGTTCTTAATTATAAATATAAAGATTATCAAAAAAATGGTTATGAATCTATTAAAAATAAACCAGTCATTTATATTAGTGCTTCATCTAAATATGCTAAACAAGAATTTAGGGAATTAATAACTACTCAAGTAAATTTTTAACCAAATAATGCCCAAAGCTTTGATAAAAATGTTTAATAGTCCTAAATAATTTATCTTGAATTAAATTATTTTATATTTTTCACAAAGCATCACTGATCAATTAACTAATTATGAAAGATTAACTCTTTTTATCACAAAAGTTAGGTCTTCCATTATCAACAATAAAAGTCTTAGATGTTTCTAAGGAATTAGATATCACAATGGATAAAATAGTAAGAATATCTCAGATTGAATACATTTTTATTTATTTTTCTTATAAAAATTTATCTTTAGGATGTTCAAAAGTTTGAAGAACAAATTGAATCTGATTTAAAAGAAGATATGATTCCAGTAGCACTAGTAGCTAATGTTGGTACTAGTAAATTAGGCCAGTGTGATAATTTGAAAGAACTAAATCGAATATGCTATAAAAATAGAATATGGGTTCATTTAGAAGGAGTTTATTTGAGCACATTGGCCATGTATTCAGTTCCGACTGTTATTCAACCTGTATGGTCAGGAGATAGTATTACTTTAGACTTGGCAACATGGCTAGGAATACCAAGTCTTTCATACGTGGTAAGACGTTCATTCTAATAAATTAATCAATTTTTTGTTTTTAAAGAAAAATAAAATAATTTAAGACCCTTTATAGAAATGTTGACAATTCAGCATTTTATTTACAACCTTTCAATAGCTTTAAAACAATAATACAAAGATGCTTGCCTTATTGGAGTGTTTTACAAGCTCTAGGTCATGAAGGCGTAATTGAACGTATCAAATACGCTAATGAAATGGTAATTCTACATTTATTTTTTTTTATTAAACTAATTATTTTAATTTTTTTTTAATCAGAGTATTAGAGTCGGAAATATAATTTTTGAGCAAAAACCATATTTGAAAATTTTGGTAATTAACAACAACAACAACAAAAAAATTCGATTCGTAAATTTTTTTTCTAACTTTGTTTTTAAAAAAAAAGATTTTGAAAGATACGGGTCCACAAGAGCAATCTAAAATTAAATATTCAATTAGCGATCTTTTGGCTAAAGCACTTGGTTTTTTGGTAAATGTCATTTTATTCACTTAATTATGGCATATAATATTCAATTTTTTTGTCAAAAAGACTTATGTAGACTTGAATAATCCAGTTATAATTTTCAAATGTGATCCCGAGTATGTTAAAGAACGCTTATTTTTAACTGACATTAAATCAGAAAAAATAGAAAATTCAAAATTACAACCACATCAAATAGATTTTTTGAATTTTTATCGAGGCGAGCAAGTAAACAATCTTAATGAAAATGTAGAAGTATTCTCACCTGAAATACTCGAATATACTGACACTCTCACTTCTTGGGTAATTATTTCAAAAATTTATTATTTAAGACT
>NTPY01000384.1:1483425-1513032 GCA_002922825.1 Brachionus calyciflorus
CTCGAATATACTGACACTCTCACTTCTTGGGTAATTATTTCAAAAACTTTTGTTTAAGACTTTAAATTTTTTAAATTATTCAATATTAATAGCTTTTTGAATTGTTGACTAATAATAATTCTAAACTTGAATTTGAGCTAGTTGAAATTGAAAATGAAGGCTTATGTATCCGATACTGTGCTTTTGAACATGTCAATATTAATGAAACTAATTTCGACGATATTATAAAATTTTCTAAATCCGTAAACGAACTAATGGTAAGTTTGTATTTTATGAAAATTGAAAAATTAGCGTGCAATTTGAAAAAAAGAAAATACGCTTAAATTATCTATTAAAATAATTTTTCCAAAAAAATTACAAAATTAATTTTGTTTTGAAGAACATTTTGGATGCATCCATTCGCTGCAAAACAAAATTTGAAAGGGAAGTCAGAGCATTTAAAAATTTATTACCAGTTAATGTACCTAAATGGGCTGGTGTTGGTGCGGTTCGATACATTCCAGAATATTTAATTGACCAAATAGAAGCTATAAAAGAATTTTTTAGGAAAAAATCAGAATTACAAGTTTCAAAAGTCGAGGAAAATGAAGATGACAAAGTGGAGGAAAATAAAAATAATGAGACTAGCGAAGATCAGAAATTACAAGATTTTGCTAATGAGATAAACGAGCTTAATGAACAAATTGTCAAAAAATTACAGTCTCAAGACAGTGCATTTTCATCAGATTTAGCAACTGATAATTTAATAGCTATTAAATTCGGTATGATTCAAGATTTGGATTCATTAAAGAGGCTATTTGAAGAGGTTTTAAAAGTTTCTAAAGAAGTAGAAGAATCTTCAAAAGTATTTTTTTTAAATTCACATTTAGTAGAATGAAATTAAAAAAAAAATAATTTTATTTAAAGTTTATCGAAAAAATGACCGATTTAATTAAACATGGCATTGAAAAAGCCAATGAAGACTTGAAGAAAGAAAATGAGCAAAAAATTAACCAAGAAGTTTTCTTTAATTCTAAAAAAATACTTAATAAGAATAAAGTAATTTTGAGATTTTTATGTTTAAGGGTATTTTACGACATATTCCTTTAGTTGGGGGATTATTCAGTTGGATCTCTCCAAGTCCAACAGTTAATATGGTAGGTCGAACATTTAATTTACAATCCGGTAAAATAATGCCCACTGAAACAACGTATAAATATCATGTACAAGTTGAAGAAGCGAGTGAAAAAGACTTGCCACAGATATCGTTGCCACCAATTGAGCGTGAGTTAAGCAATGATACTGTAAAATTGAATGACTCCAATGAGGTATCTGAATTGGAAACGGAACAAAATGAGCTCAGCGAACAAAATTAATCAATTTTCTACATTTTTTGATTTTTTCTCTTATAAATTTTTCAAGTAATGAAAATAAAATTAATTAGAAAATTTAAAAACTTTATTTAGTTTTTATTAGACATATGTTTTTTTTTAGCAGATAATCTAAAAAATTTTGGTTTTTTAACATTGCTCCGATTATCCCGATCAAATTTTACAATTTTATCATTTTTGTCCGAGTCGTTATTTCTCTTGAATTTTTTACGTAATGGATTTTTATTATTGTCTTTTTTCTTCATAAAATCTTCGTCTGGTTCTTGACCCAACTCTTCCTTAAAATACTGAGTATCATCATCGTCTGAACCATCGTCTTCTTCTTGATTATCATCGCGTTTTCTTTTCTTAGTTTTATTCTTATCTTTATTAGGAACTGACTTTTTAGCTTTGGTTTCCTTTTCAGCTTTTCTGAGAAAAAAAAATTTATTAAAGCAAACAATTTTAAAATTCGTTTAAGATGAAATTAATACTTTTTTTGTTTTAATTTTTCTCTTATTTCAGCAATTTCTTCTGGTGATTTAGAAATAAAATCATGATACAATACTTCACCTTCGCATATGCCTTCTTCAATTTTAAATAATTTTAATTTGAGTCTAGGTCCAATCTCAGACAAGCGAATTGCACTTGTAGAACTTTTTAAATTTAGTTGACCGACTGTTTTTAGGTCTTGTTTGACTTCCACCTGATTGTCTGGTCCATCAAATTCAGCTTCAGATTCTGATAACATACCACCTCTAAAAATTTATTTAATTATAAATAGAACTTTTCCAAATAAGAAAACATAATATTAAGCTAATTATGGTTAGAATTATCTAGTCTTAATTAATTTCAAAAGACTTTTAAAAAATTTTACAAATTTACGATAACTTACTTTTCAATAAATTCACTAATATCTTGAAAATTAGACAAATCAGGTAGTTTCTCTTGGGCCAATTTTTTAACTGGTTTACTCAACCCTACCGGCATCAAACGAATATAACTTAATGAATAGATAAAAATTGGTAAATGGTATGTAATTTAAAATTTTAATTTCAATTCTTACTATTGTCTAAAATCAATAGTACCGTCTTCTTTATTATATTGAAAAAGAACACATCGCCTTATTTCATTTAATTGAACTTTTGTAATGTTGATACTTGGAAACATATTTTGTAAACTAGTTGTTAACAATTTATTATGAAAGTCAACTTTGTTGGTTTCATCTTGATCTGCTTTAAGATTGAAGCCATTTAGAATAAGTAGAGGTTGGTGTAAAAATTGTTTTTGGTGTGTATGTTTTTTCTTTAGAGTTGCTAATACATCATTGGTTAAACTGTATTCTAATAACTTGAAGTGAATAGTTGGTCCTCTAGGTAAACGAGCAATTTTTAAGTAATCGCCAAGCTCGGTTTGAGAAAACATAAGTAAGTGTGAGACGTGTAAAGGACCTGCTATCGACACAAAATCTTTGAGATTATTTTTTCTAGTTACTTTTAAATCTTTTGCTGTGAATGGTTCCATAACTTTGCGAAAATCAGATACTAGATCCTTTAGGTCTTTATCGACTTCACCGCGATGTATAACCATTGAGTGAGGTGCTAATTTTACGTCTTCATCTTCAAAATTTTTGCCAAATTTTTGACGAGCTCTTTTGACTGCTCTTCCCTTTTAAAAAATAAATCGTAAAATAATTTATTGACCATTGTTTATTTGAAATTTTATAACCAACCTTTCCCTTCTTTCTTGCCATTTCGATCGAAAATTAGATTTTTTTGTTTTTTTTTTTTAATGAATTTTTAAAATTATCAAGTAGTTTAGACTCACATGTATTTAAGTTTTAAAAAATTTAAGAGTATATATATTTGCAAAAAAATTTTTGGTAAGCTGCAAAAAATTATTAAGCACAACTTTTTTAACAATCGTTTCTAATTATTCATTTCATTTTAACAGAGTTAATTTTTGAGTAAAGATTTGAAATGGTTTTTAGACGATAGGAGACGATAATTAAATTCATAAATTTTCAAATTTTAAGTCAACTAATTTTCAAATCATCAATATTTTTCAAAAATAATTTAAAAATCTATAAGGCAAGTTTTCTAAAAAAAGGGAGCATTTTTAGGGGATGAAAAAACCACAATTTGAAATATGTTTTAAAAGCTAAAAATATTAATATTCTTTTCATCCCCTAAAAATGTTCCTTTTTTTAGAAAACTTGCCATAAGTTTTTTTAAATATTCAATTAGTTGCATAAAAGATTTTAACAAAATAAGCACCAAATTTAAAAGCTCATCATTAAAGCTTTAAAATAAATATTAAAACATGTAAATATAATTCCTTGAAAGAAATCTCTTAACGAGTTTTTTTAAAGCATTTTCAAAGCTTGGTTCAAATAAAAATATGCTTCCAAAAATTGATTAAAGAAATAGATAAAACGTTCTTAAAATTGGTCTAAGTAAAAAAAATTAAATATAGATAATCAATTAAAGTAATTTTTATGATTCCCAAACTCGATTGGTATTGTATTACTGGCACCCTTTTTGTAAAAAAGTATTGAGTTGTTGACTGTCACCATTCTTATTGATAAAAATTAAACGTAGGTGTTCATAAGCTATGTTATTTTTGTTCGTTTGTTTTGAGTTGTGCTTCTAGAAAAGGCTTGTGTTACTTTTTTAACGTTACAAAATTCCTTTTTGATTATATTTTGATTTTGAGTTTTTTCTGCCGTTTTTTTGAAAAATCGAACGTTCGAATTTCATATGGTAACTTACATAAACTATTGAACCTGTTTATTGTTTTTTTTTCTTAACGCATTAGCTTGCTGTGCGATAGATGTTTTTAAGTACCAGGTTCGAGTCTTGATGTCATAACTTTTTTTTTTATTTTTTTTAATATTTATTTTTTGAATAATGTATGAGTTAGTTTTGTACTTTTTTACTTTGAAACAAAACTTTTATGTATAATTATCAAAAGAGTTTGGGTAGTTGGATGTTGTCTACGCGCATGATTTAAATTTTTTTTCTGGAAATTTTTAAAAAATTTATGACATCTAACGGGTATCGATTCCGGACTCTTGCATCTCTTAGACGAGTGACTCACCAACTAAACCACAAGAACTCTTTGGAAAAATGTTGTTTAAAATTAAACTTAAATCAATTTTCAAAAAATTTCTGTTTTAAAAAAAGTCTAAAGTTAGATATTTTTTTAATTCTGTTTCTTCCTTTAAAAAAAAATTAACTCAAAAAAAAAAATTACTATCATATAAAATAAAAAATTCTGAATTCACTAGTATAATTTTTATTGCTGTCTTATTTATATTGTTTAAAAACACGGACCTACAAAAACGGTTCAGTAGTTTATGTAAGTTACCATATATTGCGAAAGTATCAAGCTCGGTGATACTTAAGACAAGCATCGAATTCTTCATATTTAAACTTATTGATAACCTTAAAAGTATTAGATTTGACTACACTCAAATGCATATTTAATTTTAAGTTAAATACTTCTAAAATATTATTAGCACGAGAAGTATCAATAGCATCAAAATGCTTCCACACTTCTAAATTAAAATGTGTGGACAAAATAAGTCATTGAGTCATCTACTTTAGGTAAATTAAGCTGATTAAACATAGATTTAAATTTTTTTTTATAATTTTTTAAAATTAATTGTAACGTTACAAAAGTACTTTTTGAAACTCAAGTTTTTTTGTTAAATATAATATTTTTAATATTTCATTTATTTAAAGACCGCTTACCGATCAAAAATGCTTCACGAGGAGGCCCAATACGCTAATAAATATAGCGTATTGAAGATTTACACATAAAAAATAAGTTTTGACGAGAAAATAAAAAAAAAAAAAACATAAATAATACCAAAATATTAAATAAGAAAATAATTTATGATTTAAGCATTCGGTTCTAAGATTTTAACACTAGAAAAAATTCTACTCAAGAGTTGTCTAATTTCATCATTATCCACTGAATTTTTAACTTTTAATTCATCTATGTGGGAGCTTAGCAATTGGGTTTGAAGACTAGCTCCTATTTCTTGTGTTAAATCGTTTAAAAGGTTCTCAATTTTAGTAGTTTTCAAAACTGTTATTTTGTTACTTTCTTCAAATTTCTCGATTCTAGTGTTAATTTGCCCGAATGTCTTTTGAAGAATACTTTTTATAATTTTTTCTAACATGTAAGATTTAAGATCATTTTTTCTAAAATCTCCTGATTCTAATCTTTTAAAATAATTTGATGCTTGCCTTTCCTTTGGTTCATGTCCTTCATTTAAAATTTCATATTTAGAACTTATTAAATTTTCGCCAAAGAGAATCTTGATAATAAAATCATTTATCGTGAATTTTTTTTC
This sequence comes from Brachionus calyciflorus, assembly GCA_002922825.1. Lineage (NCBI taxonomy): Eukaryota > Metazoa > Rotifera > Eurotatoria > Ploima > Brachionidae > Brachionus > Brachionus calyciflorus. The sequence continues at coordinate 1,489,138 of NTPY01000384.1, forward strand.
AGCTAATATTTTACATTTATCACTAAAACATTTGTGTTCACCAAAGCAATTAGCACACTTTTCTGAATTAGATACACAAGCTTCATTCTATGGCTACTTCCTAGACATTTTAAGCATACTTCCTTCTGATAGCAATTTTTTTCTTGGTGATTTAAATCTCCACATTTAAGACAGACTTTGGGGTTAATTATTTTTGGCATTACTATCATTTTACCTGAATTCATTTTTATTCCATAATTAAGGACTTGAACATAATCTTTGATTGAATGGCATTTTGCGATCAACTTTTTAGTGGGCTTATTTTTATGATTATAAATTCTTTTAATTTTACTTAAGCTATAATTATTTCCAAGTTCGATAATCTCCAGACTATTCATTTTTAAGCTTTTTTTTACTCCGTCTACAATAATAAGTAACTCTTTTTTATATTCTACTGGTTTAACACTTACACCATTCTTAAAGGCATCGACCGGCCAAATTTGAAGCATTTTTTCAAAGTCATCGTAGTTGTTGACTCTTATTTTTAGCTTGATATTTTTAGATGATTTACTTTTTATTGGCAGTGCCATTAGCGGATTTTTCACATTTACACAACGTTCTATTTCGTCTATTCGGTCATAAATTGTTTTAAACTCATTTATCGATTCGCCAGTTAAAATCACGTCATAAAAATTTCTGTGATAGATCTTTTCATAGTCTTTTAGACACTCTGATGAGTCCTCAGTTTTCAATTGCTTATTGGCCATAATTTCAAAAATTTTTGATTTTGATTTGATTGATTTATTGTTTAAGATGTCGAATAATTGGTTTTTTGTATCTGGCTCTTCTTTTAGTTTTTTTGTTTCGTATTGGTTAAGAAGATTAATTGAATTTTCGATTCGAATTTTGATGTTGTCAGTCCATTTTAGTATCTTTTTAAGAGGGATTTGGTCGTTTCAAATGCTTTTTCTTAACATATAAATATCAGATGTCATTTGAGCGTTTTTCTTTAAAATTACAATTTGTCTATATGTAGCTATTTCCACGTCTTAAATAATATCTATTTGCGACGATTACGATAACTTACGATAATCGACCGTTCAGAACGATTTTATAAAAATTGAAATATTATTAAAATTTTGAAAATTTTAATACATGCGTAAGCAAGAATTTAAAAAACTTCTTAGAATTCACATTTGTTAAATATAAAGCGTTACATTTTTCCTTTTTTGAAAAAGTTATAAAAGTAGTCACGACGCTAGAAAATATTAAACCGTGTTTAGGAAATCAATGATTTCATTTACATAGTTACCATTCAAACTAAAATTGAGTAATTCTTTAATTATTGGTTTCGAATAATTATTCTCTGGAGTTTTTTTTATTCTTTTGATTTTATTTAGTTTTGTCAAAAAACGAAAAAATTTCCTATCTTTCTGTTTTAGATTTAAATTTTTAATTAAATGGAAAGTTGTAATAAACTTTTATTTTTAATAATTTTTTAGACTTCTTTTTAAGCTTTTATTAAGTCCTGAATAATTATGTAACTAAATTTCTCGTTCAAATATAAATTAATCTTATAAAGTATAGTTAAAAATCAAATTTAAAAAAAAAAACCCAAAAAAGTGTTTTGGAAATAAAGTTGACATAGACTTGTATCGAAATTAATAATATCGGCATGATTCGTAAAAAGTAGGATTCGTTGCACTTAAGTAAATGATTCGGTATAAGTGCAAAATTTTAAATCTTATTCAATTATTTCGTACTTTTTTTAACAGCTAAATTCAAATGAAAGCTAATTAAGTAAAAAGATTGGCAAATATTTTATTCAATAATGGTGTTTTTTTCTAATGTAATTTTGTTTAATATAACTAATTTAAGTTTTAAAATAATAATAATAAACATATCTTATTATTGTGCTAGAACTAACAAAACAAATTAAATTGACATAAATTTTTGTTAAGTAATATTTCCAAATTGGATTGATTCCACTTAAATGATCTGATCTGAACACCACCACCACCACTAACAACAACAGCATCAAATAAAAATTACAACATTTTTTTTTGAGTGTGCAGCCAGTCATGACTATTTATCAACTTTAAAAAATCAAAAAAAAACACAGGTCTTGAAAAATACTGTACAAAAAAGTCTTCATGTTTTTTTAAAATTTTTTTTTGGCTTTTAAAATTTAAAATATTTAAACAACAACAATTCCAAAAAAAATTCTTTTTTTTTCTAAGATCCCACAATACTTATAAGATAACCACCATTTTATTAAAAATTACTTAAGCTCTGAAAAAATTTTTTGATATTTTTTTTTTTCATAAATTTGAATTTTATATTCCAACTAAAAAAAAATAGAATAAATAACGACAATTAAGAAAATTTAATTAATTAGAAAAATGATTGGCTTATACTATTGATAGGAATTCTTCGGCTAGGTACTCCACCGAACAATTCCCTTCCATCTTTAGCGACTATACTCGACGCCAGGTTCGATATAGCAAGTCTCATATCGCCACATTTTTCATATTCATCATTGTCATTAATCTCATTTGAATCGCTATTTTCAGCATCTTCTATTTTACTAAAATATCGATTTTGAATTATATCACGAGGTAGTGAGCATGAATATTTATTTATATTTTGTACATTTTGATACGGTTTTTTTATTTGAATATTTAAATTTTGATTACTATTGCGTTTTTGTAAAATATTTTTTTCGCTGAATTTGTCGAGTTCTTCGTCATTGTCCGATTCGATGAATTTGTCCTTAGGACCCGATTCATCGAAACCAAACACATCATCATCATCATCATCATTTTTATAATCCATATTTTTAACATTGACTAGATTAGTTGAATCCATGTTATATGGTACTATATTTTCTATGTTCTCCAAAACTGATCTTAATTTATCTGATTGGGATTCATTAAACTCCATATTTTTTTTTAAATAAATATATGTATCTAAAAATTCATATTCAGTTTTTAAATAGAAATAAAACAAATATTAAACTTTAATTTAAATTCAAAAATCAATCTTTCCTTATAGTTGAAATCAAATTGCGAGATGATGCAAGATGGGTCCAGAATTTTGAAACTTAAAATTCTAAAAATAGCTGAATCAGCATATTTTTAATTGAGAAAAAAAAAATATTTTTTTTTTCGATTTATAATGTATGCTTATTTATAAATGAAGAAATTTTTTTTTGCTAAAATGAGTATTAGTGTGAGCTATATAGAAAAATATGTGTGCATTTTTATTTGTGTCAGTACCAACAAAAATAAAAATGCAGATCACTATTTGAAAATATAAAATTTTGACTTTGGTTGTCAAAAAGCATGGTCAATTTCAAACAAACGCGTTTTTAGAACAAAAATAATAATACATTTTTTTTAAATAGAAATTTTTTTTTTTGGAACAATGTGATTTATTTTCATTAAAAATTGCGTATTTCATTTTTTAATAGAAAAAAAAAAGTTTTTTATTTATTTTAATTTGTTTGATCTAATTTAATTGGAAAAACCCTGAACACATGTGAATCATAGAGAAATCACATTTTTTAAATTTTATTATGAGACCACTAGAATAAAGTTTTATGCGCAATTTAAGCGTTGGTAGATTTGAAAAGTAATTGAATTACTAGAATGATATATACTTTAAAAGCCCCCTTTATTTCTCTCCCCTCTTTTTTTTCTCTCTCTTTCTCTTTAAAATTGTTTCATAAACTTTAAGAATATTTAATCAAAACTACGTTCTTTTAAAATAAAATTTGAATTTTTTTTATAAATACTAAAAAAATTTAAAACACTTAAAAATATTCGACTGAAATCAAATTCATTTAGCTACATTGTTAACAAAAAAGGTTGTAAATTCGAATTTCCAACCTCTTTTAATAGCAGTGTAATTAATTGAGACCTTAAGTTGGATTCGAAAATAAAATCAGAGCGTACATTTATAAATATATATATATTTTTTAAATATCAATCAATAGAACATTAAAATTGATGATATATGACACGAAATAAAAAATGAAAAGAAAGTCGTTTCGAGTAGGAAATAAAAAGTTCCAATTAAAAAAAAATAAATATGAATCTAAATATTAATAGTATTTAAAGAAAGAATTTTATTTCGGAAACGATAGGCTAACTTGATTATCAAATGAACCATTAATAATAAAAATAATTATTCTCTATCGATCTTTCAATCTTTAAAATATCGATCTTTTTGTTTTTTTAATTTTTTTTTTTGATAAATTCAATCATCAATCGATCGAATATTTTCAACAATAAAAGAATAAAACGTTAGGGCTAAATATTTTTTTTTTTTTGTTTTTATCTTTTTTAAAAAATATTTCTAATGAAAATAAAAAAAAATACCAAAAGCTTAATCAAATGAAAACAAATGATTATGGTCAATTTGATATTTTACTTTTATAATAATGATTTGCTGATGCAGTACCTTCAGAATATTTGAAAAATCTAAACTTGTGGTTCTTTTTTATGATTTTAAGTGATTTTTATTTCCAAAAAATATTAAAATTTTAGGAATTAAAAATGATCTAAATTTTTTTTTGTTGAATTTAAGAGGAAAAAATTTATTCCTTTTATATACCTTGAATTTTCAAAGTACGTTTTTTTAAACTTGATATTTACAATAACAAAAAAAAAGAATACCTGTGTATTTCCTCGATGTAAACCAGATGGATAGGAATATTAGAGAAATAAAAATTTGTTGACAGAATGACGAACATATTTCCTCTATATGTGAGCTCTAATTCAATTACTATTTTCCTCTATTCTATTGTTTAAGATCATATAGACAAATTAAATTAAGAACCCTAAATAAAATTTTTGATTTTAATGCACTCGAAATTAGAAAAAAAAAACAACTAAAAACTAATAAATAAAACTAATATTTATAAAGAAAAAATATTTCGATAAAACTATTCAGTATGGTTCCATCAATATTGACAAATGTTCTCTTGATATAAACTACTTGAAGCAAAAAATTTGAGTACAAATATTTTTGATATTATTAATTTTGACCCTTATATATTAAAATTTAGTATCAATCTCTCAAGAGGAGATATTCCAAAATTTATAATAATAAACAACTACACAATTTTATTTTAATCTTCTTAATGCATATTAAATCATTAGATCTTTCGATTTGCTATCACTGTCCGAAATGATTACGTGTCGTTATTATTAACTTTATTCTGTCATTTTTATCACTTGATCTTAACAATAGATAATTTTAAAATTGAAGAAAAAAAAAACATTTTAAATTTAGGAGTGTATGTATGTACACTGTGCTATTTAAAAAGTTTTATTATTGTTAAAATTCTAAAAATAATGTAAATAATTAAGACCTTATTGTTTTTTTTTAAAATTAGAACAGAACTTTATAAGCTATTAAATTTTTTTTCGGAGGCCAAATTTAAATAAATATTAAATAAGCTTAAACATTTTCTCAAGAATTGATTTAAATTTGGGTTAAATGACGATTTTTGAAACTTTAAAAAAAAAATCGTTTCTAGGACTACCTTAGAAATCAAGAGAAAATTAATCAACTATTGAATTCTCTACTTTATAATTTGTCAAAAAATAAAATATCAAGAAAAATATATTTTTTTGCTCAATCATCATTGCCCGAGCTTTTTAGGATCGATAATAAAAATGCTTCCTACTTATTAGTTTTCGCTTTATGATTAAATATTTACTTGAAATTAAGAATAAACCAGTAAAGCAAATAAATTCTTTTAATCGAGTGTTTTTACTAAATTTATTGAAAGTATTTAAAGAAAAAGTCAACCTGTTCATCTTTAAACAAAAATTCTTGTAAATATTCTAGGGCTGATGATAGCCCAATTGTTCGAGTCTTTGAATGGCGGAACTTAACAATTGGTACGAATTGAAAAATTAAACAAAATTTTTTGCTCTCTCGCCAAAAATTCCAAAAGTGTACATCAAATTAAACTCATCTTTGGAAAAACATAATTTTAAAGAAAAAAAAATGCTTAAAATTATAAATGGTAATTTATGAATTTATTTTTTTTATATGCTTATTATATTCATGCCTCGATGTCTGTATTGATAATTAATCAACAACAAAAAATAGAAATATTTAAAAAAAAATCATCATAAATTAAGTCTATGATTTAGAATATTTTAGGAAGTGACTGATCCTGAATAAAACTTGCTACACTTTGAGCTCAATTAGATCATGCTGAATTTAGTAATAACAAAACCTAGATGAAATTATTATTCTTAAATTATTAAAAGAAAAATTGTATAGCTTTGTTGAGAGATAATTTCAAAGCACCTGCTTTATTTAAGATATACGTGATTAGTGCCTAATTTATTCCTAAATAAACCTACGTGTCTTCTCAAAGCAAAGTCTGATTTGTAATACGAAACTTTTGAAATTTTGGATTTTTACCTAAAGAAAATAAAAAAAATTTTCTACGAATAATTTCTTTTTTTTTTATTTTTCATATCATATGCTTTTTATTTTTCAATGTTAATTTCTAAGCAAAGACACACAAAAAAAAATATTTCGTTTTCAAAGCAACCCAAAATTTGAAAACGATTATTATTATTATTATTATTATAAAAAAAAATTCAACTTGAAATTTATATAAATTATAAATTTAAGCTTGCTTAATAAAAAAAAACAAACTTTCAAAAGACTTCATAATTTTATTTATCTTGAGTTTGATAGCTTACAAAAAATAATAATCTCAAGTTTAAGATGACAAAATGTTAAATTATTAATTACTTGCATTGTAAAATTTGAAATGGTAGAAATTCTTTGCTATTAATTCTAATTGAAAAGTTTGCTGGATAAATTTTATATTAATGATTCACCCGTAGTGCTCATTAAAATTTTATTTAATATGGAAAAAAATGAAAAAAAAAACTCTAGAGATTACTTTTTCCCAAGCCTGTTTATTTTCATTTTTGCCAGACTACTTAGTAGTTATTTTTGCTTTTTTTTTTAAAAATCAAATGACAATGAAATCAAATTTTCAATTTAACGCACTAATTGAGTTGAACCGTATTTACTCGAAATTTAGAATATACCGGTAAATTAAATTAAAAGAATAAAATTTAAGTTTCTAATAAAAAATCAATTGAAAAGTGCCTCAAATAAAAAGTATTTGTATTCATTAGAAGAAAAATTACAAGAAAAAAAGAATTATTCTTAATTTCGAGTAAAAAACGCTTTTAAAAAAGTCTATTTTCAATTTTTTTTAATAATTTATTAAAATTAACTAGTCGAAATAAATTTTTAAAGTGTCGACACAAAATAGGCTACTTATTGAAAATTTTCTTATTTTTGAAATTTTATTAAAATGCCATTTACGTATAAGCATAAAAAATTAGTAGGATGAATTAAATTTAAAAAAATCTGTCGATTTTTCATAATATAAAAATAATACATTGCTGCTATGATACGATGAATTCACCATATTTTACGTAAATTATGGTAAATTCACGATATTATACCATATTTTGCGAAAAAAAACGGTAATCTAAAAATCGTAAAAAAGATAATTTCCAAAAATTTTTTTGGGGAAAAAAACTTTGGAGTAAAAAAAATATGTAGAAAATAATTTTTAGACCGGATAACGATTAATTTTTTTAGAAAAAAGAGATCGAATTTTACAGAAATCTCAATAGTTTTTTTTAGTAAAAAATTATTTTTAACATTTTTTTTACTCCAAAGTTTTTTTCCCCAAAAAAATTTTTGGAAATTATCTTTTTTACCAAATTTTACGTAAATTATCGGTAATTTACCATTAATACCGATATTAAACCAAAAATTGCGATTTTTAGATTACCGTTTTTTTCGCAAAATATGGTATAATATCGTGAATTTACCATAATTTACGTAAAATATGGTGAATTCATCGTATCATAGCAGCACTTTATCTAGGCCGGTTTTACGAAAAATCTTAGAATTTTTTTTATCGATTATAACTTAACCTCTTTATGAAAAAAAAAGATATCTAAAAGAATTTTTCTAACGAGGGATAAAACAACTTTAACTCCAATAAAATAAAAAAACATTTTTTGAGTTATCTTTATTTTTTTAATTTTAGAAAGAAACTAGAATTTTAGAAATCTTAAAATAAAAAACTTAATTTAAAAATTGCTTAAGTAATATATCAAAATTTAGAAAAAAAGCTTCATTAACGCTTATTTTTAATTCTCCTCATAGCCTATATATTTGTTTAACTGAAAGAATCTTTAAGTGACAAATCAGAAATTCAATTTAGCATGTCTCAAGTTGTTGTTTACCATATCGAAAAAAATTGTCATAACTAAACTCTAATCGTCTTAAACTTTTTAAAATTTTTGTTTCTCGAAATTATTTTTTTTTATTAAATCTTGGTTTTAATATTCATTCAAACTTTTTATTTGATCACTTGATTTTGAAGACACTTGTGTCTTGTTTTATTAAGAAAGTTGATTGAAAAATGCGCGATTCTTTTTTAGATATTCCCGAGATAAAATAACAGTGTTAACAGATAAATGCAAAAAGACACTCAAAACTTGTGTACTTTTTCTTGCATACATTCATAAAAACGCCTTAAAATGCTCATTAATGGACACGAAATTTATTTGTTCAAGTGATTGTAGCTGAATTAGATAAACAAATAAAATAGTTTTTGTTAGTTTGTTTGTTGATATTTAATTTAGTAAAACTTGAGTAAAATAATGATTTTCTAAAACAGGTAAATGTCTCTAATTTTATAAAAATTCTTTTTTTTTCAAATAGAATATTTCATCCTACTCTTTTATTAACTTGCTTAGAACAACCATTTATAATTTAAACAAAAAAAAATCTATTTTTGAAAGCAGAATGAAAAAAATTACCAAATTCTTTGATAAAATTTTCAGACGAGAAAAAAACAATCATAAAATCCGAGTTAAGCACGCTATTTTAATTGCTTAAAAGAGCATTTTCTCTAAGCGCTAATTTTTTTTATTCTAAAGGCATCCATTTAGTTTTTTAAATAGAACAGCGAGGAAACACAGCAACAAAAATTTTTTTAAATTTTTTTTTAGTTTATTAAGAAAATGCGCTTTTTGAACAATTATTTGTTTTCCAGCAATTGTTCAAAAAAGCTTAATTTTTAAAAAAAATTTACGGAATGCAATTGTAATAGAAGGAGTATTCTGATTTTTTGAAAATTAACAAAATTTTAACTGCTTTACCAAAGAACAGTTTATAAAATTAAAATATCAATTCGTCATTCAAATACTTCAGTTACCAAAAAAAGTAGAACCAAATATTGTTTCATAATAACCTTTATTGTTTGTTAAAGCATTATTTTGCCTTTTATTTTTTAAATTAAAAAATAAAAGTTAACTTTATGAATTGAATACAAAAATATTTACTTATAGTATTTTTTCAATTGCAACATTCCAATTGCATTTATCAAAATTGAAAGTAACAGAATTATAATAAGAGCTAGATTTCGATTGAGGTGAAAAATGTACAGTTGAAAAAAAAACAGTGGAAAAAAAAACATTTTAAAAAAGTACACAAAGAAAAAAGTACATAAGGAAAAAAGTACAGAGTATAAATTATTACAGTGGAAAAAAAAACAGTGGAAAATTATCTTTTTTTATATTATAATTTAATTAAAATAAATTCAAAAAAAATACCTTCTCGAAATTTAATAATTAGTGTCAAATGAATTAGTATCCACTAATCGCTAATTAATTTAAATAAACTAAAATTATTTATTTTGATATTTATCCTCAAAAAAATTATCTAATGGGCTTCTAATCAACACATGAACGTTATCTTGAAGAACTTTAAACCCTATTAAATTAGTGAATAAAATAAAATGCTTACACTATAAAAATAAATGAAATTATTAGGTTAACACCAAAAATGTCTAAAATTCTTTTCCAGGACAAAGTATTTAGTTACCTAGATAAAGAAAAAACTCTAGCTCAATACGAGCGTGTAAGATTTAGAATAGATCAGAAAAATCAAAATGGTTCAATCAGATGGGAATGCACATGCATTTAACGACGAAGTAACACGTGAGCCAAATCAAGAGCATAAATCAAACAAATGTACCAGCTTGATTCCTGATCATCTAGAATGTATTATCGAGTATGAAAACTTAAAATATTTTGCCAAATACAATGACAATTTCAATTACTCTGATGAATACAAAAAGAGTTTGACTAGACTTCAAGAACAATTCGACAATAAATCTATAGCTGATTTTTGGCCGGATTTTTCTAAAGCTAAGAGTTGTTGTTATAAAATCCGCACTGCTCGTAAGAAACCGCAAGCTAAAACAACAGCAAAATTGGAATTTTGTCAAGAACAAAAATTTATAACTATTAATAAAATCAATCAATCATTCATGAGAAATGACAATGAAAATAAGCATGGTAATAGAATTGTAATTTTCTATTCAGACGCTGCTGCAGAACTGTTAGAAAATGTCGAAGAGTATCACTTGGATGGTACATTTAAATACTCGCCTAAGTTATTTTATCAAGTTGTTACGATTCACGGGGTTTTTATTGAAAATTTTCTTCCCGAATTTAAATCCTCAATTTTTTCTAATCAACATCGCATGTTTACCGCTCTAACTATTTGATTAATTATTTGTTTTTGGTCATTTTTTATTAATAAATAAACTTTACGTATTTTTTTGTTTAAAAATAAATTTATAATAAATTATAGTAATTTAATATTTTGTTTAAATTAATTCGCTCATAATTTTTAATTATCTAAATGGAGAAAAGTAGACTGTTCTTTTTTCAAAGTGGGATTTTTTCAACTGTTATTTTTTCTTTCTCGGAATTTTTCTACTGTTTTTTTTTAAAGTGTTTTTTTTTCCACTGGATAATTTTCCACTGTAATTTTTTCTACTAGACCTAGATTTCAATTGATTTTATATAATGCTTTTTAAGAAAATTAAAACATTATTTGATTTAAAAATCAAACTTTCGACTAAAATATAAGTTATTTCCTAGAAAATTTTAATTCATTATTTTTCATTCATTTCCTTTAAGAATTAATTATAAATTTTCTTTTTTAATATTTGAAAATTGTCAATTTCTTAAGCTTTCTTTAAAGGAGAAAATATTTTTCAATCAATCTTTAAAGTTAAAGAACTTAAGAAAACTGAACTAAAAGAGAATAATTCTAAAAGCGACTATAAAAAATAATTCTATGAGTAAATCTTCCCTTAAAAAAATGGATCCTTGAATAAAGCGCACCCCCCAATTTACGATAAACAGCGCACCCGGGTGCGGTTTCCGTATTTTTCGATATTTTCAAGATTTTAAGATAGCATATGAAAGAGCGTAAAAAAAGCTTCAAAATGATACCCTAAAAGTATACTTAGCTAATTTTAAAAGTAATTTTTTTGATTATTTTATATTTATTAGAACACCGCACCCCCTACACACCCCCATTTTTATCCAACGCACCCCCAATTTTTTTCACAGAATCTTACTCAGTTTTTCATGCTCTATCTGAAAATGGAATTCTTTTTTCATGTCCTTTAGCAAAAAATGATGTATAAATTTAATCTTATTCAGATAGAGCATGAAAAACTGAGTAAGATTCCGTGAAAAAAATTGGGGGTGCGTTGGATAAAAATGGGGGTGCGGTGTTCTAATAAATATAAAATAATCACTGTTTATCGTAAATTGGGGGGTGCGCTTTATTCAAGGATCCAAAAAAATTTCAAATTTCAAATTAAAGTAGAGTAGGTTGATTTACATAAATAATATGACCCTAAAATCTAATCTAATATTAAAAATACTTTAAAAATCTCTTTTTTTTTTAAATAAGACTCATAAATATAACTAGTTTTTTAAATAACTTTTTTTAATGATGATTTTTATTGTTAAATTTAAAAAAAAGGTTTTATGTATCTTTCTTTTTTTTAATTTTATTGAAAAATGCCTAGATCATTTTATAAAATATTATTTAGTATTATTCGTGTAAAACTACCGTAAAGTTCCAAATAAAATAAACAGCCATATGACGGTTATTTAATGAAAATTGATAATTAACTAACATAAATATTTAATATTCCAAAAAGGCGAAGCAGTTTCTTTTTTCGGAAAATGCGATAGAAATAGTGATTAAGAAATACATAATTTATTCTTAATTAAATTAAATAATAAAAATTAAAGTAGAATAAAATCACTATTAAACTCTTCTTCCAACTAGAAGCACAAAAAGGAGTCAAATGACTCGTTCCTCCTTTTAAACAAATTAAAAAATTTTTTAATGATAAACCATAGCTTATAGTGTTCGTTCTCTAAAGAGCTTTTCCATGATGTGCAATTTAGACAACATTTTTTCAAACTAGATGAATTTATGTCTTTGAACGGTTAAAGCGGAATAATTTAGAAATCATTTACTGGTGAAAATAGAATATCTAAAAGCAGATTATATACCAATAATCTATAAATCGATTTAAAGGCTTTGCATGTTGATTAAAATATGATTATCTTTTGCAAAAGATTTCTTTTAAGGAAGTTATGAGCCCTGAAAGATACTGAATATTTAAATCATTTAGACCCTACCCATAACTTTCTTTAAAAAAAAATATGTGTATAATCAAATCAATTAAAATGCATCCTAGAATATCCCTTTGTTAACTTAGTTAAACTAGATCTTAAATATTGGTTATTCCACTTTCAAAATTAGACAAGTCGAAGAAGTAAGATTTTCAAGGGATTTTTATTTTTTTTTGTTGAAGATCATTTCAGGAAAGCAGAAATGTCCATTAGAAACAATAAAAAATGGCAAGTTTTTTTTTTCAATTTAACTTTTTTTATTTAAATTGCACTATTAAAATTTTCATTTTTAAATAGTAAAGCATTGCAAAATAAATTAATATCGCATTTAAATAATTTCTAAAAACTCTATTTGAAAAAAAAAGTTGCCAAATGCACTTTTAGTGCGTTTTTCAGCACATGACGCAAAAGAATACAAATAAACGTAAATTTTTCAATCTCGTACTTAATAACGTCAAAGTTGTTACCTAAGAAAATTTATGTTAATTTATCTAGTTTTTTTTTATTTTTTCTAAGGGACATTTCTGGTTTCCTAAATCAAAATGATCTTCAACTGTTCCAAACTTTAGTTTTAATCAAAAGAACATAAAAAACAATTTGATAAAAAGCTGAAAATCAAACTTTAACCCGGCACTTAAAACTAAATTTTATTTATTTAATAAAAATCATATTTTTTAATTTTAATTTTTTAAAAATTTTTTCAGATTTTACCCCTGCACTTAAATTTCAATTTCGAGAAAAAATCTTTTATTTTTTTTTCAGTCGGACATGCTGCGTTAATTTTTGATATTATCTTTAAACGCTGAGTTTAAATTAAAAAATCAAAATTTAATGCTGTGTTTAAAATTGAAAACTAAATTATGAATATAACTAATTTTTTTTTTAAATTAACAATCTAGAATAGACCGAAGGAAATATTGAAACTGGTGTACCACAAGGCGCGGTTATAGGTTCTCTCCTTTTTTCTATTTTCATTAATGATATCCCATAGAAAGAAGAAAAATATAAATCCTATTCGACGTTGTTCGCTGACGATCTAGTTACATTTTTTATTTTTAATAAATAAGGAAAAATTAATGATTTGATCAAAAGTTATCACAAAAAAATTGAAGATTGACTTCAGAAATGGAGCCTTAAAATGTCATCTGAAAAATGTAGCAATATTATTTTCTCTGGAAATCCATCAAAAAACAAAAAACTCAATCTGAACCTTTTTAAAAAAAGAATACCATACACAGAGAACCCAACCTTCCAAGGAATAGAATTCGACGAAAGTCTATGCTTTAACACTCAGATTCGATCTAGTTGCAGTAGAAGAATAGACATAATAAAAATACTAAGCTAAAAAACATTAAATGGAATTTATAACGCTCTAGTGGGTTCCATCATTAAAGTTTTTTTATTCCTAATCTTGTCTCAAAAACAAACTTATAACGTAATGTCTCGATTTTAAGAACATGCCACTAATTACGAGTACTCGGTATTAGTGACATGTTCTTAAATATCGAACACTGGATTTCATATTTTGATTTGATGTATTGACATGTGTGAATTGAGTCTTAACTTCAAATCGCCTGCGAGCCGCACTTGCTTTTTTTGAGGAAATACGGTAAGTTTTAAAAAAGGCACAACTTCCTGATAATTGATTAGAAAGATTCTGCTCATAGATTGACTTTTTATATTTAAAGTTTAAATATAAAAAGTTGGATTAAACACTAAATTGGATGTTTAAATTTTAAACATCCAATTTTGTGTTCTATTACTTTTCTATTCATATTTTTTAAACAAAATAGAGAAAATAAAATTTCCAAAATTTTGTATCCTTAACCTAATTTTTTCATTATCTGCTCTGTAACGATCTATTTCAATCAAAAAAGAATAATCATAAATTTTGTTAGATATTTTAGAAAAACTTTGAATAATTAAAAATAAAGTAGATGAAACTGATTGAAATATCAAGTTGTATTTATAATAAAAAGAGAGATCTCAATCTTTTTGTATAAGATTCTAAGAATCAATTGCAAATTGTGGATAAGCGTATCGAGACACTTTTCAATAGTTTATTTTTTCGTAAATAAACTAGATTTGTTCTACTTTATTTTTTATATTTTAAAACTCCTACTAATGGACAAAATTATCACAGAGAAAATCTATCAAAATTATTAACATTTGATTTCGAGTCGAAAGAAAGAGGAAAAAAGAAATAAACACAATAACATAAAAAATGAAATAAATCAAAATTATTTGAATTTAATAATAAATAAAATTTGATTATCGAAATAAAATTCGAATAAAATTCCGGTAGAGCTAGTAAGGTTTGAAGATTAACATATCCCAAATTTATGATGATAATGATGATGATCATTATCATATAGATCAAATAACACCAGAGTCAAATAAAATTTGAATGGCTATAATCTTTAAAATAAAAATTGTTTATTCGATTTTAATTAATCAATTTTAAGACCTAAATTCTTCTTAAAAAAATAATAAAATTTTAGATTTTAAGGGGTTGATAAACATAAAAGAAAGGCATTTTTAAGCGGATCCAAAAACAGATATGCATGGCAAATAATCGTATAAACCTGATTTGATATATTCCTAATAATTAAAATTGTAATTTGATTTTTTTGTTGTTATTTCATTCTTCTAAAATGTTTTTACGTAGTTATCTTTCGTTTTTTGTTTTATCAATATTTTATGTTCCATTAATAAAATTACTTTTTTTTTTTAAATTCTTACTATCGCTTTTTGAAATCAAATAGAAATACTAAGTTGATTTAAGTCAAAATAAATATTTTCTAATAAAAAGTCACCTTTAGGGAAGGATTTTGAAAATTAGAGATTTCCGTTTTTTTTTCTATGTGATACCTCCTCTAAGCTTGAGTACCGTTAAAAATCGTTTACTCGTCATTTCAAAACTAAATAATTAAGATGATTCAGGAATATGTAAGAAGAAATTTTTTGAAAATAATTCAAATGACGAATACCAAACAAAAAGAAAGACTTACAAAAAGCGTTTCGTCGCAAATTAAATCCGATTCAAAGTAAAAGAAATAAGATGACTTAATCTACGCCTTCTAACGGTGCTTGTCACGCCTGCAATAGTTTTACCCGCAAAAAGTTCGGCTTTGGTCTCCATTGGTTTTAAAAGCTCAATTGGCTCACTAACCTTCACCTAAACTATGATTCAGGTAAAGATCAGTTTTTGAATTTGGTTGTATTCCAAATATCCGTAGAGCTTCTAAAACTTTTAGTTTTTAAAATTCGAGCTTGGTTGATGACTATGAATTCTTTTTGCTAATCTTAATTTATTCTTTAAAAGGCAAATGAATTGAATTTTAACTATAGAAATATTTTTTAAAGTAATTTTATTTGCATTTAAAATTTATAACTCAAAATAAACGATTTTAATACAATAATTATAATAGAATTTGAACAAACGAAAAATCTACTCAAATTTTAAGAAAATAGAATTTTGATTAAAAAATAAAAAAAATAAACTTTGAGTAATCTCAGAATACCAAATTAATAAGCCATAGTAATTAAAAATAAAAAAAAGTTTATTTATTTGAGCCTTTTGAGCAAACAATAAAACAAAATAGAGGTCATTTAGTAAACTGTTTTCTAAACTTGATCACAAGTGATCATTATAAATCAATTGTTTTAATCAAAATTTTCTAATAAACTGAACCTTATAGTTAACAATTTGCATTTCATTTAATTTGACTATATTTTCAATTAAAATATATATTTATTAAACTTCGATAACTCTTTTAGATAAAGCAAAATTTAAAAAAAAATTTTTTTTCAATTGTTAAATTAAAAAAAAGTGAATAGTTTAAATAAAGTTTAAATAAAAGTCTCATTGATAATTAATTATAGATCCTAATTTCTAAAAACTAGAAGAAATGAAAAATTTTACTCCTCTTTGTTTTATTTTTTTTCTACTTCTCCTGTCTGAAATTTTTTATTGATGTAATTGAGCTTATTGGAACTGAGTAAAGCTTCAAGCTTAGCTAGATAATACCCTTGAAAATTATTGAATTGACTCGTGATCAAAAAACGCGTTTGCGTGAATGCTTCAATATATTTGCTTAATCCAAGTGAGTCTTTCAAAGTTTCAAATTTCATATTCCTTATAGATTTAAGTTCATGAATTCTAATCAAACTAAAAACAAAAAATTTGCTGAAACAAATACAAAAAAAGTTTATCTCATTTAACCAAAAAATTTTTTCCTATCATGAATTAAAATTAGATGAAATCTCTCTAATATATTGTATGTCTTAGAATTGGGAATCATAAAGCTATGAAAAGGAAGCTTTGAATTAAAAATCCAACTTTTTTTTATTGAAATAAATGAGTGTTTAAATGAGATGTGAACAGAATTAAACACCGATCTTATTATTATTTATCCATTAATTGTTATCAAACTAGTAAAGTATCTTGAGGCTTTAAGTAAGAAAATATATCTTGCTTTGGAAACTTGTTGAAAAATAATAATGCTAAATTGTTTTTAATGTTGAACTCTCTAAAAATTTGACCTTTTTGATCATTTTGTCTTATTAAAATTCTAAATTTAACTATATTAAAACAAAAGTTCCAAATTGTTTTGAATCCTCTTCATTTTCATTTTAAAGCTGATCCAGAGTTTAAAAACGCTTTCAAATGAATAATATTTATCTCATTTTCTTTGTATTTTACTTTAATTTTACTTTTTTATAGATTCATTATCTTATAAGAGTGTCTGACTTATCTATATCTAAATTAATAATATACTACATTATATAAAACACTCTAATCAATACGAAACTTAATCCTCGATTTATTTCCCGTTGTAAAGAAAAAAATTTCGTTTTTAATACAATGATGTTTTTTTGTACTTTTTGATAGCAAATTGTTAGTCATGTTATTTATTGATTTTCATGCATATTTCTGAGTTACAATTTTTTAGAGATAAAACATTTGCAAGATCAAATTGAACTTTTTTGAAATTATGAATCAATTCCTTTTTTATACTTACCAAAGACCACAAATAATGAAAAAAATTGTTGTGGAGGATAAAATACTCAACCTTGACTAGGAATTAAGCGTTGTAACAAAATATTATAAAAATGAGTTCATTTAAAATAGTAATACTAAAAAAGAGCAAAGTGTAAATTTTGGTCAAATTTGATTTTGGATTTTTCTGCTTAAAAAAAAACACGATTACGTGCACAGAAAATTTTACAAAATAATTAATTTTTAACATTCAAAAAACTTGAAACTAAAAACTAAAAAGAATTGTAAAAAGGATCTTGCATAATTAAATTTTAAATTTTTTTTGAACATTAGGAGAAAATTTTTCACTTTGGCTAAATACCGTAATCACAGTAGTACCGGTATAAAATCGAAAATTTTCAAAATTGTACCACCCCCATTTTTTAAAGGCGAAAGGTCTATGCCTTCATTTTAGTAATAAAATCAATGGATAAAAATCGAAAACCATAGTTTTGTACAATGGGATAACTATCCAGTGGTTACGGTAAGAGATTTTTCGAAAAAATATTTTTCCATTAACATTAGTATCGATAATTCAGATAATCAATACGATTAGTGGAATGCCAACTAGTCATTGAAATCAACTTAAAAAATATCTTCAAATATTTACTAACTTCTTAGAAATTAACCTGAAATTGATAGATAGATATTTAAAATATTAAATATATACCAAAAATTA
This sequence comes from Brachionus calyciflorus, assembly GCA_002922825.1. Taxonomy (NCBI): domain Eukaryota; kingdom Metazoa; phylum Rotifera; class Eurotatoria; order Ploima; family Brachionidae; genus Brachionus; species Brachionus calyciflorus. The sequence goes on from NTPY01000384.1 coordinate 1,507,424, forward strand.
ATATTTTAAATATCTTACATATAACCGCATTTATTTTCAGTGTTACTTTTTTTTAGAGCGCCTATAGATAAATTTATGGTGCCGTAATTTGCCAAATCTCTGTTAGCGGATACGGTTTATGAATGATTAAATAAATTTTTGAATTTTTCTTTCAAATATTTAAAAAAAAATTTTTACATGGTGCCGTTTTAAGAAGTTTTCCAGTGGGATTGAGGTTTAGTCTTGTCGAAATGCACAAGCCGATATATTATTGATTTTTTTTCTATAATTATATCTTAACTTTTTAAAATCAATAAAAAAGAAATATAAAGAGATCTTGAAGGAATAAATCGATTATTTTTTATTTTATTTCTAAATAAAATTTTATTAAAATAGATTAAATACTGCTTTTGAAAAATTTTTTTAACTTTTATTATTTTTTATATTTGCTTTTAAAGACTAGACAAGATTTACTCAAAAAATATTGCTTGCGAATTAATATTTTTTCAAAATTAATCAATTTTCTAAATAAGAGTTATCTAATCTAAGGAAATAAGATTAGTTGTTTAGAAAAAGAAAAGTTTACTTTTTTGGCTTTTATTATTTTTTATTCAATTATTTAACTGGAAAAATAAATGGTAAATTTAAAAAACAAAATAAGTAAATTATTTATAGTTTCCAAAAAAATTAACAAAAAAACAGATTTTATTGTTTTTTTTTAATTTTTTATCTTATAAGTACAATTCTAAGTTATTTTTGATTTGAGAATATTAATGATCGATCAAAAAAAAAAGGGATATAAATTTAAATTTACTATGGTTAAAAATTAAAAAAATAAATCAACTTCTGTTTAAGTAATTTTAGATTACTTGCTGTGTTAATTATTACTTTTATTCAAATTTTTCTCGAGTACCATTTAGGATAAATCTCTAGATATTTTCATATATTTAAAAAATAGCTTAATTTTAAAAAAATCTTAACTCCAAAAATATTACTTAACCCATTCAATTTTGAATAGTAACAGGAATGCTTAGTTTCGGGAATACTTAACATAAAACAGATACTTTATTAATCAGAAATATACTTAAAGATCGTATTCAAAATAAAAATTTAAAATAATTATTTAAAACTGAAATTTTACTTACAAGATTAGCGCAAATATATAAAGATTTTATACTTTATTTTATTTGTATTTTATTCTTTATAAAAAAATTTAAAAAAAAATAATTTCAAATATACTTTATTCTTTAAAACTATAACCGTAATCACTCGATAGTTATACCATGGTACTAATCCGAATAATTTGAATTGTAGATTCAAATAATAATGATATCGCTAAATTGTAAATATTTCTTTACATGTAATAACATTTTAATAGGCTAGCATAAATAAAATTATACAGGGGTGATTGCGAGATGGTAACCGACGCTAAGTCTCGAAGGATGAAACATAAAGTCACACTTAGTCCTTATACAATCCAATGGGTTCCATTGGACTGTTCGTGGACAATAAGTGACTTCTAGTACAATACTCAATGACAAAGAGTGACTTCGTGTGAGTTTTAAATATAAGCGTGACTAAATGTGAAAATTTGTGACAACCTAAGGACAATCTACTCTAAAAAATAAATTAACGTGACTTTCCGTGACTTCATGTGAATTTCTGCGACTTATTTTTTTATGCTTTAAAAGCTTTTAAAAGCTAAAAAAAATTATTTTTGATGATTATTTTTGAAGCCGCAATAAATGTACGAAATCTTTGCTTTTGTGCAATAAAGAATATTGTTTTTTGGTCTCGAAATCTATTGAAAATAGAAAAGACTGGAATTTATAGAATCATTGTACAATAATCTTATTTTAATATATTTTTGAAACGCTAAAGCCAAGTTGTCGGAATTTAAGTGAAACGTTAAAAAACTATGCGAATTTTTTTTTGTAACTGTAAAACAACTCTAAAGAAAACAAAAAGTTTAGATTTTATTTTATATTCCAAATTTAAATTTTGAAACTTCTTTTTTTGAATTACATTTTGAATTTTATTAGCCAAAGAAAACTTATTTTAGTAATTTTAATGATAATCTAGAATAGCGAGCTAAGATTTTATTTGAAATATCGAATGGTCAGTTTAATTCCTTCAAGAAAGCACCTTTAATCTTTGTTTGAAATTTTTTAAAAATATTTTTGTCTAAAACTTGTTGAAATGAACTTTAGAAAAACTATAGCATATCTGGCAAAGTAAAATTTTTGTTCATTTTTCAATTTTCATTTTTGCTCAAAAAATTTAAATACGCAATTACTTGCACGCTAAATTTTTTAAGAGCCGATCCTTTTTCAAACACATTTAAAAATATTATTTTAAGACTTTTAATAAAAATGATCGGTCTTTAAAAATCAAGTAATTGCATATTTAAATTTTTTGAGCAAAAATTTCACTTTGCCGCATATTTAAAAATTCTGTTTTATTTAGTTGAAAATTGGGTAAGAATATTTTATTATTTCACTCATAGTTCTAATTTGGGATTAAGTTAAAGGGGTGCCATTTTCACTTTTTGCAGGCTGTGCGTAAAGCTATCGATACAAATGGCTTAAAAAATGAATATAAATAACAGCATATTCAAAAAGTTTTGAAAATTTGGATGGCTATCTCTTTTGTTCCTTTGGATTTAGTTTCTAATGCGATTGAAATAGCAATGAAAAAAAAGGAAGAGCTTTACGAAAGTGTCCGTTAATAGTTTTTGTATAAAAGATAGAAATTTCATTCGAACAGATTGATAAAAACTTTACGTATAAAAAGATGTAAAATTATGAAAATATTTAACAAATCAATGTGTCGGTTGTCCTTAGGTTGTCACAAATTTTCACATTTAGTCACGCTTATATTTAAAACTCACACGAAGTCACTCTTTGTCATTGAGTATTGTACTAGAAGTCACTTATTGTCCACGAACAGTCCAATGGAACCCATTGGATTGTATAAGGACTAAGTGTGACTTTATGTTTCATCCTTCGAGACTTAGCGTCGGTTACCATCTCGCAATCACCCCTGTATTATATTTAATTTTTAACCGGTTTTACATCTTTTTCATATTTTGAAACAAGTTCTATAATTATTGATAAAAAAATTTTTAATTGAAAAATAAATCAGTTTTAGGGTGTTACTAAAACATTGACCTTCATTTTTTAAAAAAAAACCCTGACCTTTCCTGCAAGGCTTAATAACTTTCACAAAATCTGACCACTAATTTTGAACTCAAAATTTTACGAGCTTTCACGCAAAACTATTATCTTAGCTATTTTTTCATCATGTCAAATTACGGGCCCATACTTTCCGACTCGATAAAACTCCCGGAAAAGTTTCTAACATTTATTTCTTATAGAAAATTCTCTTAGCTTTCACGAAAGACCTTGACCTAAGCTCCAGGACAATTACTTCGATTTTTAAAAGCATCAGAAAAAAAAGTGAAAATAAAAATTAATAAAAAATTTTAAAAATTCAACGAAAAGTATGGTAGACAGCGTTGATAATAGTTTTCCGGGAAAGCAATGTAAATTTTTTTAATGTTATTATATGGCCCTACCAAATTTGCTTAATTTGCTTTAAAAATCTACAAAATATTTAGAAATTTATTTTCGTATTTAATTTTTTGATTCACATCAAATTCATTCCGAAATAATTTTATTCCAAAAAAATTTGTTCCGAAAATAAAATAAGACTTTTATTCCGACGACTTTCAAACAATATTTTGAATGAAAAAAATAAAAAAAAAAGGGGAGCAAACATCGAGTTTCAACTTTATGGTTCATATGACAACTATGATGACTTTGTAAAAAGAGTCAGCAACGGTGAAATAAAAGGGATGAACATGCATTTCAAAAAAAAAAAAAATATAAGTATCGTTATTATTGTAACTTGTGGTGGTTTTCCTGCACTTACTGGTGGAACAACAGACAAATCTAAAAAATTTAATAAGACCAAGTACAAGCAAGAAAGCTAAATTGTTAGATCAAGATGAATTAGATCAATTAAAATGTAAAAAATGTAACGAACTATTAAAAAAAGGCGATATTATTATTGCGTCAACAAATGTTCCGAGTAATTATACTTTGCTATTATTTTAATAGATTTGATAACTTTTTATTTAAAAAAATTCTATATTTTTTCTTTTTGTTTTGTTATAATTAAAAATATGATATAATAATAAAATTATTTTTTTTTTATTATAAAATATTATTGTATATTTTTTTTGTTCTGACTTTATGTAAATTTGTGCGAATTTTAAATAAATTTGTGGCATGAAAATATTTACGGTCATATTCCGAAATGATTTTATTCCAAAAAAAAAAATAAGAATTATTTTCCGAAAAAATTTTATTCCAAAATAAAAAATAAGAATTATATTCCGAAATAAAAATAAAGAAAAATTAGAAAGGAAAGATACAGGAATTTGGATAATTATCATTAAAAAAATTAGTATTAAGGATTTTCTCTATATCGTTCAAAAAAATCCAAATGTTTTTGCTGCTCTTCTTCGAATTCTATTTTTTGTTTTAGTCGTTTGACCGCTGCGTCCCGGTCCAGTCCGGATATTCTTGATCTCTCAGTAACACCAGTCTTTATCAATTCGCTTCACCTCTGCGTCGATATCAGCTTTAGTCATTGCTGTGGTTCTTGCATCAATTAGTAACACATCAAAATACATTTTTTAGCGAAAAATTATTTTATTAAGAAAAAAGATGAAGACCGGTCCTAATTTGACATTCCTTTTCGGTTAAATATAAAAGAGATAATTAAAGAAAATTTTAATCTTTTTAATACACTGTAAATTTTTAATGCGTAATGAGGATTTCCTCCATATATGCGTAAAATTTCGAACATAAATGCGTAAAAAATGTAAAATTGACCAATAGAAATATTGGAAATGCTACGCATATATGGAGGAATTCCTAAAATACGCATTTTAGCTAATTTTCACTGTTTTTTACACATTTATGCGTAATTTATTACGCATTAAAAATTTACAGTGTAGTAAAAACACATGGTAAAGTAACCGCTTCGTTCAAATATTGGTTATCGGGTGAATTGTAAACAATTGCATAAGTTTTATGGGTGAACACTTGAATGTTCAATCCATGAACCATTGATCAGATTCGCTTAATATCTTTAAGCATTGATTATCAACGAAAATAATAATCCTATTTTTTCCTTACATTATCATAGCGCAAAAAAATCTCATTTCCGTAAGTTACCGCATAATAGCCCGAAATGTCTAAATCCAATAAATCTTTAGGCTCTTTTTTACTTGTACTTGTTCTCTCGTTTACATTGTCTTGAATATGTTTCGTTTGAAATTCGCTATAAAAATTTGATAATTAGTGTTGGGTGACGGCCATATTATAAATTTTAAAAAAAATTTATAAAAATATAAATAATTTTTAGAAACTATTTGGACCGTTTTCTTGACCATTTTGTCATTTATTTTTTCGAAAAAGATATATACAGTGAATTCTCGATTATCGAGACCCACGATTATCGAGATTCGAGACTTTTTTTGCAAATTTTTGTTTCCCGAATTTTTCTAAACCTTTTACATGTAAAAAAAATTCGATTATAGAGACTAGAGTCTCGATAAT
>NTPY01000384.1:1524620-1545991 GCA_002922825.1 Brachionus calyciflorus
ATCAATTGTAATAATAATTTAATAGTGTCAATTGTAATCCGTATAAACTGGATCATAAATGAACTAAAAAATAAAAAATATGCCAAAAAATCACGAAATTGAGCAGAATATTTTTTATGCTTTCATAAAACGATGAATCAGTAATTTAAATTTAATTTTAACTAAAATTTTTAACCCACGTTGACCTTCAATGTAGTTTTTTTATATTTAGGATAACGGTTAAAAAGAAAGTACACTTCAAGGTTTTTTTTTTATTTTTTTTTACATAATTTAAGTTACAATTGCATGTAATTATATAATGAAAAAAAGGACCTGTTTTCTAGATACAATTACATGTAATAGTATTTATTCCCTCTGCTATAATTGCGCAATTATAATCGAAAGTTTACGGTATATGTCAATTAATTAAAACATTAGCGGTCATAATTTTTGTACATTTTAAATTTAAAGGTTACATTTTCAAAACAGATTAGAAAAATGTTTTAAAAATACAACGTTTTTTTTAAAAAGACAATCATGTTATAAAATTAATACATTAGATGTATCTATCTTGTCACATATTAGAATTTTCAATACATTTAAATAACATATATGTATTTTTTCTGATTTTTTATAACATTTCTGATACCTTAAATGTAATAAAATACATTTTTTATTTACAGTGTAATTTATCTCAATCCGGACAATATATTGGGTTAGTATTTGATAAAAACTTGTCGACTTTTTTTAAAAATTACATATTACAGCGCTAAAATTTTATCAGATTAAATCAACAATATTCCGAAAAAAATTCTTGTCTAAAACTCTTGTAAACATGAGATTCTCTGTCACCGATTTCTGATGAGATCTCAAAAGATCAACTTTTAGTCAGAATCTCATATTAAATCTTGGGATTTAAAATATTAAATCTCAAGATTTAATATGATTTAAACTACAAAGTCACTTTAGAGTGTATTTTTATTTGTTCTGAACTTTAAAGTGATCTTCACTTAAAAGTGATAGTTATTTTCACTTTAGAGTGACTAGAAAAATCAGAAAGAATATTTAAGGAAGAATTTTAAAATGTATAAAAAAATAATTAAAAAAAAAAATTTTAATCAATTTAAAATTTAATAAATTTATATTTAAGATTTAATTTTTTGAGTATAAGTTTTTATTTAAGCTACAAATAGGTATAAAAAGTCTTAACAACAAAGTTGGATTCTTTCCAAAAAAAAAACTTTATTTTCAAAAATGATCAATGTTCTTAAGTAAAATTTCTTTCGACATGAGTATTAGTCTAACTTTTAAGCTAAATTTTTAAGATTAGCTAAATTTTTAAGACATGTCATATTAGAAATGTATTCTTTTTTTATGGCATGGCGTTTTAGACCTAAAAATGATAGTAAAAAATTAAAACATGCCATTAAAAATGAGAATTTACGTTATAATTTCAATTGAAATTTTATAATAAGCTTTGTCGATTTCTCTCTTAGTCAACTTATTTTCTTCTGTTGTGTTTAAAAAAAATAAAAAACAAAAATTTTGCTAAAAATTAAAAATTGCAAGGTTTGAAAAATTTCTGATCCCAAACAAATAAAGGATTTCTGAAGTTGTTTTGAAATATTTGAATAAGTCGGTGCTTTTAAATAAGCTTGGATTTTTGGATTGTTTCATTTAATTTTGATTTATTAATTAATGCTTGAATTATAATTTTTATAAACATTAAATTCAAATAAAAAATAATTGAACTATGATTTTAAGATTGTAAAATAATAATAAATTCACTTTAAAGTGGAGGAACCAATAAAAAGTGGTGTAAAACACAAATAAGTAGAGAACATCACTTTTAAGTCGGTTTCATTGAAACCACTCTAAAGTGACAAAAAAAACACTCAAAATATTTACAGTGTATAATTTTCATCGGGTTTTCTTTATTTTATATCCATGCATTTCACTTATTAAATATTTAAAATTAATTAAACTAATAAAATTAAAGGTTAAAAGTTAAATGACTTCAACTTGTGCGTATTTTTTTTTAGTTATAAAATTAAGTAGAAATTTATTTATTATTTATTTTTTTATTAAATTAAAAAGCCGCAGCATGGCGATCGGGGTTAGATAGTCTAAGTCGTGGACTATCTAAAATATTCTTCTGTATAAGCCAATGACTTTATCAAAACAAAGAGAAGACTTCTTTTTTAACTATTTTTTTTATTTTCTAAAAAATTTCTTCTTCTTTTTTTTTACTAAAAAAACAAGTCTCTTTTATATTCAAAAAAACTCCAACAAAAAAAAACACAAACAATCTATTCAAAATTTCTTTTCAAACCCAAGGTTATCAAAAAAAATGAAATAATATTTAATTTTTCTAAACACTGTGGTTTGAAACACAAGTTTCTTTTTCTCTAGTTACTAAAAATTAGCTCTTAAAAACAATTAGACTTAATACATTACACTATCCTTACTGTCTTATGTAATAGAGTCTTTTTAAAAAATAAAATTAAATAAAAAAAATATTTACCTTAAAACCTTGTTTATAAGCGCACCTCCAGATCCCCCTTTTTTCAGGAGAACAGTCATCAGAAAAATTTTAATTTAGTGATATTATTAAAGACCACAATAAACTCTACCAGGGATGTCATAATAATAAATTAAATTAAATTGTTTAGAGTACGATTTTTCCTTTCAAAGAGGCGATTTTTAGTCGCTTATAAGCAAGGTTTTACGGTATGTGTTGTAGAGATGTCCTTTCATATTTGGATGTATAATTTCAGTATTTAGGTCTAATTTTGTTATTTTGGCTAAGGACGCCAAAGCTAAGTTATTCCTTTTTTCGATGTGTGTTTTAATTTTATCATTGTGAGTTATATGTACACCTAAGTATTTAACAGTTTTGACCTGGTTAATCACTTGTTCATTCAGAGTTTTTCAAATTATAGTTAGAAGATTGGGTTTTTATTGCTCGGCTGAGTGTTTAAGTCATATTATATTATAAACATCTGCTTCCGGTAATTAATTCTCAAAGCAGTGGTTGGCTATTTATTTATACTGTAAACATTTACATGCAAAAAAATAAATAATGCATGCATGAAGAAGACGTAACTGTACTTTCTAGAGAGGCGAATTTTTCTTCAGACCAAAGTTCTTTTTATTTCAAAATAAAATCTTTAATTACATTATTTATTAAAGTTCTTTGAGTCAGAAATAATTAATTTATTATTTTTTTTAGTATTCTGTAAATTGCTACAAAGTGTAACCATTTTGTTACACCAAAAAACACAGTCCTGCAAAAAGTCTGTAACTATGCAAAATTATCACCCTATTGAAAAAGGTTCTATATGCAATCTGCAATATTTTAGCAGACCTATATTTTTGATTGTACCAAAATTGTTACACTTTGTAGCAATTTACAGAATAAGTTTATCACTTTCCATTCAAAAGTTATTTGAATTTGCATGAATGAAATGACCATTTGAAATTTACTGTACAAAGCCATTTTCTACATAGATATTTTATAATCTCAATAGCTTCGAATTTTTAAATTAAAAAATTTATTTAATTTTTATGAAAATTTCTTTTGATACTAAATGTAAAAATTAAAGGATAAAACTTTTTTTTGATGCCACAGTATATTTTTTCATAAGATTAGATTATACAAAATTTGATTAACAAAAAAAACAAACAAAAAATTAAATTTTAAAAATTTCTATTAATGCATTTGAAAATCTCTCTATTTTTATTTATTTTAAAAAAATATGTTTCTTTTTATTCTTTTTACTTTCTTACCATATTCGCAGTCTGCATGCTCTGATAACCACAAATTCACTTCTAAAAGTGGCCAATATATGTTTAATGATTACTCATTAAATATGAATATTGAATTCATAGATATTTGCTACGGCTTAAAAAACGGTCTTAAACAAAAAGGAAATTTTTATTTGGTTGATAATACAATACCTACCGATGATAAATTTATCACCTTTTTAAAATCCAGTTTAAAGTCTTTTGGCTATCAAGTTGATAATGTTTTAGGTAAGGGTAATTATGGAGTTGTTTTTGCAGCCAAATCGGAACATTACGGAAATGTAGCAATTAAAATAGCAGCTAACAAAGACGGCGCTTTTTATGACATGGAGAATAAACAAGAATGCTGCTACTATCCAACACATGTTTGTCAAAAGTGCTCTAAGACTGTAAATAAATTATTACCATTTGAAGTAGCCAACGCAGTTTTGACAAATGATGCTGATGGTGTTGTAAAAAATAAAGCTTTTGGTATCATCAGTTCTCACACCAAATTACTTTTTTATATAATAGTTATGGAAAAAATAGAAAATTCCATGACCTTATTATCATTTACTCAAAATTGTTTTAAAAAATTTAACAATGAAATAAGACTAAAATTTATTAAAAATTCTCAATTAAGATTAAATGAAATAAACAAGAATTTGATAAAAAATTTCAACATTTTTCATAACGATTTAAAAAGTGATAACATTTTGGTTAAAGTTAAGGATGCGACAAAATTTAAAAAATGTGGTAGTGGCAGGGAAGATTTAGAATATTATCTTATAGATTTTGGCAATGCTATTTTAAATGTAAATCAAAAGGATCAAGCTGGAAATAGTATTCTTTTATTTGATCAATTTAAATATAAAAAGTATTTTATAATTTATAGAGCGCCCGATGTTGGTTGCCAATTGCAATATGCCAAAATGCCACAGTTAATATCGTGGTATTTAGGTATAATTGCTTTTGAAATGTGTAGCAATGGATTAGAACATATAAATTTATCTGCTGATGCCAATGTCTGTTATGCAATTCAGAATAGAAATGCTCAAAATTCTAACTCATTTGATCAAATTATTCGTCATAATCCTAAAACCAGATCATTGAAATTGTGTAATCAAAACGATATGGCGCAATATTTACAAACATCTTTAATATACGATCCTAATGTAAGGCCATCAAGTGATAATCTTATGAAATTAAGTCTTATTAATAAAGAATATAGTGGTTGAAAGAAACAATTTTTAAATAAAATTCAATTAATCAAACTACAGAAGTTCTAATGAATGTTTTACTAATTTTAAAAAATGTTAGAAATAGTCAGAAACATAAAAAAGTGTAGTACTATTTTATAAAAAAGTTGAAAAGGGTTAGTTAGGTCAAATTTAAATAAAGTTGGGTTAGACCAAGTGTTAGAGTCAATGTACTTCATTTCTCACGAATTAACGGCGTACCCGTTACGTACCTTAATAAGTTTAAAACTTTAAGAGCATAGAAATATAAGTTTGTTGGAAGTTTTTAAAAAAGCTAGACAGAATACCTTTTTTAGGCGTATTTACAATTGGAATCTAAAATATATTACTCTCCATTGTTATATATAAGAGTTGTAGATAAAAGCTAGAGCTTTGAATTTTGGAATCCTTTAAGAGTTCAAGCCAGAGTTTAAATCTAGCTACTCTGTCGAATGCTTTTGAGGCACCAATGATAAAAAAAAATATTCTTTTATTAGAACCCTAGCGACTTTAATGTTTTAGACAGAGTATTTCGTGAGAACATGAGTGAGTTTATCTGAAACCGAATTGTTTTTCAAACTCAGGATAATTTACTTTAAAGAACAGTTTCGTATAAAAAAGCTTATGTTTCAGAAACGAGAATATGTCGAATATTAGATATGTCAGTATTTGGCAACTTTTTTTTTTAATGAAACAATTTTTTTTCAAAGTTTGAATTGATGAGCCAAAGAACCCTTATTAAATAAAATTTAAAAAATTAAAACCAAATACATTAACAAAAGGTAAATCTATAGTTATGAACTTAGTTTTAATTTGCCAGTTTAATTCCTTGAAATTGGGAAAATCTCTTATAAGTTTAATTTGATGTTTTTCCAAATATTTTTGTCTAAAATATTTATAAAAAGAAGATTGAAACTTTTTGAAAAGCACCACTTAAGCACCTTAAATAGCAATCAAAATTAACTCTTTTTTTTGAAAAAATTTTCCTAAATTTACAATACAGTCAACCCTCGTTTATCTGACACTATATAATCTATAATACCGTTTATCCGACAAAAAGTCGGGAACCCGGAACACGCCAATATATTTTAGTGTAAAATACCCTCTTTAATCCGACTCTGACATTTCTCTTATCGGACACATTTAAAAAAGACAAAAAGCCATTTTATATACATTTTTGTTTCTAACAAAGAAGTAAAATTGTAAAAAATGTCATAGAAAATTAGTATAAAATAGATTAATAATTCTGAGTAAAAAAATAAAAATGAGAGTAAAAGAGTTTAAATTTAATTGGTTTTTCTTGTTGTTTTGTCCCCAAGAAATTTTGCTGACTTTTTCTGTCGAATCTGCATAGGTCAAATAGTGCTTTTGGAATGAGTTGGTTGTCTCTAATATTGAAGGTCGCTTTAATCTGCTGGACGTAAACATCATCTTTTTGACGATTTTTGAAATCTTTTTCATTTGTTTCTATTATTTTCTTACACCGCTCTTGAATGGAGAGGTCATGCTCTTCATTTCCAATAACTTTATTCAATATCTCAAGGACGAAGTCCCCTTTAAAAAAGTTCTCGTGAATTTATTTGCGACGAAGAGTTCAAAAAATCCTAATTTAAAGTTTTCTATATAGGTTTCGGTCGTTAAGATATTAAGGGCAGTGAAAAGATCGGTAGTTCGGCAGCGTGTAAGAATCCCCATCATCTTCTTTACCATGTTTCCTTCGATTATTTTTATCTCATTCAAGTACCTTTTGTTTATTTCCTGGGTCCCAATGCCATAGAGCAGGATTGGTCTAATATAATAATAAATTTGAGAGACAGTCAGACACTGTTACAGGTCTTAGATTTTTGATTTCTGAATTAGGTTTGCAAGATGAATTAATTAATGGTTCTATTATGGAAACATTGAATAGAAAGGGTATCGTTTGCCGATTTATCATGCATTCAAAAAGATTCTTGATTATCTCATTTCGTTGTTGACACCATGAAGACCAATGTTTTTTCCATTTGGGAGAATTCTAAGAGTTTCTTCGATTGTCTTATTGCTAATTTTGTATTCAAATAATTTTTTCGAAAAATCTTTAACGAAATTATTAGTATTTGAACGCTGACTGGAGCGAAACTTTTTCCAGAATTTTTGTTTATTCAATTTAAAAAGCTCGTTTATCTTTTTTAATTTTTTGTCCCTTATTAGTTGTGAGTTGTTTCTCTTTTGAAGTATAGTAGTGGCTTTTGAGGGTTTGGTCAAAGCCAGACTCGCGGTATTGAACATATGAGAGCACAAGTTCATTATCGATATTCTTAAGGTCATTGTTCCTACATCTTTTAAATTTAAATCAGCCTATAAACTTTTTTTTCTTATTTTTTAGTGTATTTATTTCATTTTTGATTTTAGTGGTAGAGCTGATCAGAGCGTTCGAAAAATCGTTAAAAATTTTACTTATTTAATTTTTAAGATTTTTAGAATTAACTTCGTCTTTTAGATTTTCCGTTTGTTTTAAAATTCTTGTGAGTTCAATTTTTAATTTTTTTTGATAAATTTCTCTGATATTGTGGTTTGACCAATTAAGATAAATATTTTTTACTGGAGTTTTTTCATAACTATTGTTTATCTCATTATCTGGAAGAATAAGCTCAAATGATATTCGGTTATGGTCACTAAAATTGTTTTTACTCTCGTGAGTTCTAACATTATTAATGAGTTCTAACAAAAAAGTTTTACCTTTTGCGATATTTTCATTTAATATTTCTTGAATTAAGGCTAATTGACCTTCATATTCAAACTTGTTTTCAATAGTACCGTCAGAATAGACAAGATGGATGTTTATTTTTATTAATTTATTTATGGTTATCGTTGCTAATTTTTCTTTAAAATATTTCGCTTGATATTTTAGGTTCTTATTAATAAAAAATGCCATTACACCTGCAGGTCAACCCATTGGCGTAGCCAGGATTTTCGGGATGGTGGGGCGAAGGGCTTATTTAGCGTGTGTGTAGGGAGGGGGGGTTAATGGACCAATTATCAACTTTAAAATATTTTCAATATTTTTTCTTAAAACATGTACCTGACCAAGTTTTCTCAAATTTTTGTAAACTCTATTTTTAACTATGACTTAAATTGAAAAAAACCGAAAATAGAAGCAGTAGCTAACTTTTTTTAAAATTTATTTAATTCAAGTTTAATGCAATTTTTTTCAATTAAGTCAAAGTTTATTGTGTTATGTTAAGATGAATTTTTTTGTAACAAATTAAAGAGGAAAATTCCGAAATAGTAATATAAAGTTTTTTTTTTTAAATTATCAAAGATTAATTGGTTTGAAAAAAATAGAAAGAATAGTCATTTATATTTCTAACAAAAAAAATCGAACATAATTTTATTTTTCAGAACTTCACAAAAAATTAAAACAAAAAAGAAAGTTTACAAACCCCATAAAAATGATTATAAAAATTTCTCAAAAATCCCTAAAAATTAAAACTATTTTTTTAAAATAGTGGGGCGCCGACCCACCTTATTTTCAGATAGTGGGGCGATCGCCCCACCCCTGGCTACGCCCCTGGATCAACCACATGTCAATGGTAGTGAATCAATTTCATATAATCAGTTATCTGTACACTCGTCTCTATTACATATTATTGAGATTTTTTTGTTTTTAAATAAAAATTTTTTTTTTGAATTTTTAAAAGTTTCTATAATCCGACACCCTCGTTTATCCGACGAAATCTGGGAACTAGCGGGTGTCGGATAAACGAGGGTTGACTGTATTAAATTTGGACATTAGCACGACCATTTGTTTTTATAAAATTCGTTTTTAGTTCGAAGAATTAGATTCAGTAAAAATCATTATACAAGGCTAATATATTTTTTTAAACTCTTAAATAATATTTTCTGGTTAATTTTGATTTAAACTTAAAAAGAAAAAAGCTTTATTAAAAAAAGCAGCTATTTGAATTTTTTAAAGTTTTTTGATCGATATGTAAAAAAATGTTGGTGGTTTATCATTTAGGAAAAAATTTTTATTTAGAAAATTAAACCGAAATCAGTTTAAGTATTTTAACTCTATGGAAAATAAAATAAAAAAATTAAACTTAGAAAATGAAAATTTTAATAAAATTATTTTAAAATAGTTTTATTTTAATTTCCCTCTAATTTTTCTGAATTCTTGTTAAATTTAAGGAGGAACAAAATTAACACTTGAAAATCGATAAAATCTTTTAAAAGGTGAAAAAAATCGCCTTTCACCTTCGCTTTCGCTTTTACGCAGGCGAAACAGTCGCCTTTCGCCTTCGCTTTCACCTTCTCGCAAGTGAAAATAATCACCTTTCAATTTCGCTTTTCACCTTCGCTTTCGAAAGGTGAAGGTGAAAGTGAAAGGCGAAAAAAATCGCCTTCCGATGTATGCACGTATGTTCAGTGGACTTTAACAAGATTGAGTTAATTGTTTCACTTCACTCAAAAATAATTTCAGCACATTCAAAAAACGTTCCAACACACTCATTAAAACTTTGAAACACAACTCTAAGTTAATTCTAAGTTAAATTTTTTAAGTTTTAATTGATTAAAATGTTCTTAAGATTATTAAATGAATTTTCCGATTCTTTGGCATAAATGTCCATGTCCTTAGCAATTTCTTTAATATGTGTATCAGTTAAATTGGATAACGATGTTGTCAAAATTTTATGAGACTCAGAATTTGTTTGGTTTTTGTTTTGAGATTGTTTAACTTGCTCGTTCATAGAATGAATTTGAAGTTTGAATATTTGTTTTGTTTTGATTCATCATTTAATATTGTTAAGTTTAATTCTTGGCTCTGAGTAATTTGAGTTAGATTTGACTTTATTGATTTTATTTGAGCAAATGGTATGTTTTTAATCAGTCTCAACGGTACTGGAATTTTACTAGATTTTTTTGATTTGTCATTTATTCTCTCAATGGATTTATGTTGCTTGACATTCTCGAATTGTACTCTCGTTCGATAAACTGATGTTTCGATTGTTTTTGCCCATTTTATTACTTGTTTTATGCCAAAAGATCTTGTTGAAGTCTATATTCGAGGTTTTAATTTGGATTTGTTCGATTGAGTTTGATTTTTGTGTAGTTTAGTGTCATATTTAATTATTTAAGTCGCGTTTAAATATGTTAAACACTCCGTAAAGACTCTGGGATTTCAAATATGAAAAACACGATTTTAAATAGCAATTAAGTCGATAAAAAGCGGTAAAATAGATACTTTCCGTTATTGAAATTAAAATTTAAAATCCCTTATTATCACACACAAAAATCTTTTCAGGACATTCGAAATTTTTTTTTTGATTTTCTAAAAAAACTAAATTTTCAATTAGACGAAGACCATTTATTGCTGTTAGAACCTTCAATAAATGGTCTAAGTATTGAAAATAAAATAATAAACCTTCAAGCTATAAACTCGCGAATCTTATTGGAAAATCATTGATTATTCGACTAAGCATCATGATTTAGTTATATACATTGAGTTATTTCCCAGTCTTTATAAAGTGTGATGAAAACATGTTAAAAATGTTCAAGTCACTTGCATTTTAAATGTGCTATATCTTGCATGTAACATGCGTTAAATAAAAACATGTGTCATGTATTTAATATTAACATGTCACATGCGTGCGAAAATGCAAATGAGAAATGAGTGTCACACTACAATTCTTTTTGCATTTAAAATTTGATTTAATTTTATATATATTTAGTAAATGTATATAATTTATAATTATAATTAATTAGTTTAGTAAATATTATTTACTGAACTAATTAATTTAACAAATTAAATGATATATTTTAAAGTTAAATATTTAAAATAAACCTATTCCGGAAATTTTATTAACCAGATTTTTTTTAAAAATGACACAAAACGAGAATAGGGATAAATAATTTATTTAAAAATAAAAAGAAAACTTCTTTTGGATTTTTCGAAATGTGTAATTTGACTCATGAATTAGGTAATTTTAACTGCAATATTTTTTATTTGCTTTTTATTTTATTACTAACAATTTTTTAATATAAAGTATTCAGAATAGTTTATCGGAAAAGAAAACTTGACCAGAAGTCGAATATGGCAATTTTTTTTCTGTCTTAACAAAATTTAAATTAAGATAAAAATTAAAAATAAACCTAAAAAGCTCATCGGATAGTAATCAAAAAAATACAATTTTTAGATAAAAATTTAGGTCTAAAACTTAAACTTGGTTAGAATTAAAAATCGCATTTTGTAAAAATAAATCAAATGTTACCTTTTTTCTACAAAAAAAGGGAATAATATTTTTTAAAAAATTTATCTTTTTTGATGCTTAAAGTTAAATAAAAATTACTAAGCGAATAATGAAATGATTTAGTTTATTTTTGTAATATAACTTAATTAAAATTGGCAATATAGATTTCTCGTTTTTATTTTCCCCAATTCTTTCTCGTTTATGAATAATCAATGAACATAATTGAAAAATTTCGAGTCGTTCACGAATTTTTAAAATATAGTATTTGAAACACCATTCCTTTCGAAAAAAAACAAAATTACTTTAGTTTTTATTTAATTCTTAGTGTTAAATTTGTAAGAAACGTTTTTTTCTCGAACCTTGACTCTCTGTCCCAATCAAGTAACTTAACCACTAGACTAAAATATAAATAATTAAATAATCCATATGAAATTATCGATGTTTTGATGATTATAAATTTTAAGAATACTTGATTCAGATGGTCTTCAAAGTAAAATCCACTTCCTAGAACATTAAGCCCTAAATTATAAAATTATGTTAAAATTAGTATAAACAAGGATTTAAAAAAAAAAAAAATTTTAAATCTTACTAGTAAATTTCAATTCGTCATTTTAATTCATTTATATTTTAATAGCTTTTATAGAAAAAGTTAAAAAATTTTTTTGAGAATACTCCTAATTGTAACAACTTTGCTCCACTAAAAATATAGTTCTCCAAAAACGTTACAGATTGCATACGGAACATTTTTCTAAAACGATCAAAATTTTCATTAACTTTTTGCAGACATGCTTTTTTTAGTAGCAAAATTGTTACATATAGTAGCAATTACCGAATAATTTTTTCACTTACCGTTCATTAGGTTATAACAATTTAGATTTATTGAATATTTCTTTACAGAGCCTGTAAAGATTTAAATAATCTTGATAAATATTTTACACCAAAAAATTAGAAAAGAATATTTACTTACAATTTAATTAATTAAAAAATTAAATTTGAACCTTTGATAAATTCAAAGAATAATCGACGAGTAAGATATAGTAAAAATAAAAAAAAAATGGAATATTATTGTAAATTAATAGTGAAAAATATTTCTTTTAAGAGTTTCATTTGTTAAATTGAAAATATTGTTGTTCTATTAATTAAGTTAAAATAATTATCTTTTAAAATATTGAATAAAATATCTTTTTAAATAAACATTTAATAAAATAACGTAAATGCTCGATTTTTATGACATGTCATTATTATAGGATACCCTATATTTATGACATGTCGTTATGTATCGAACAGTGGTTGAAAAAATCGATCTATGACATGTCACAAATTTTTGCAGACTTGGCTAACAGGTGCAGCAAATTTTGTTGCAGTAGGCAATAATTTTTTTTATCGCCAAAAGTAGCTTTAAAAGCTTTGCAGAGTGATTTTTTCGCTAAAAAAAAAACAAAAAAAACAAAAAATCAAAAAACTTTAACATGCCTAATATTTCTTTAATTATTCTGGAATTAAATTTAATATAAATATTAAATAAAAAAGAAAATAACCTACTCAGATATATATGGAATCGAACAATTATTTCGGAGGATTTAAATTTTTTGAAAATTTGAATTTTACAAAAAATTAACATAATTGAAACAAAACTCTATTATTTAAACGTAGTTTTGCTCGATGACCAAGGACATTCGAGGAGTCCATAAAAAACAAAAACCTCAAAAAGACATTAATCTAAATAACATCCCAGTCGAAACAATCGCTAACATTAAAAAACACGTTAGCAACGAACTGTAAAAATACACCTCAATCGGAAAAAAAGAAAAAGAGAAAAAATAATTCGAACCAATACGACGAAAAAATCACTAAAAAAATAACAGTGAAAAAAAACACTTTGTCAACATCAACAACAAAAGTGTAGACGAAATTGAAGTCAACCAAACTAACATCCCAAACATGAACGAACCGAACACCTCTGCCATGGAGGATGACTTCGAATTTAGAGGAGAAACAGTCTTTAGATTCGAAGGCAGAAATCTTTTAAATAATACGAACCCAATCAAACTACAAAAAGAAATAGAAGCACACATTAACATTAGTTAACCCATGATTGACAGAGCCTTCATAAACAGTAAAAATAAACAAATGTATATAATTACTAGCGTCCTCAAAACTATAATACACCTTGAACGTAATACCTGGAACAGTGAAGCTTTTTGAGCGGGAATCAATGCATTCAAACCTAAAGAAAAAGCCTATTTCATAGCAGTGAGAGGTGTCCCGACCTCAATAGACATAAATGATGAGAAAACTATTGAAAAAATAAAAAGGGGTTGTATATCGATTTAAAATTTATAAAACGATAAACACAATTTTGCGCGATAGAAAATTTCCTTAAACGATAACTAATTTCTAATAGTCAAATAAAAAACTTTATTTTTAAAATAGACTATTTAATGACTTCTCGTTTTTAGAATATCTTTGCTCAGGATTGTAAAGTTCTTGAGAAAAATGAAATATCGTTTAAGAAGTTTTTCTATCGCAAAAATTTTCACTTATCGTATAAAAAATTTTAAATCGATATAACGGGTGTTCAATAAAGGTTGTCGTTTTTCTTTTTTCTATGATAAAATATTTTCTGTAAATCCGAATCTTTTGAAATTATACACGTTTGTTTAAAGGACCTTTATGTTCAAAAAAATGTAAAGAGTGACAACCTCCTATGTGTCACCTTTGTATTAATTATATTACCTTGTACCCTGCTTTAAATGTTAAATGTCCTCCCATCTAATGAACTAAAAAAATTAATTTTTATATATCAGTGAATAGCTAATAAAAAGGGCTTTCAAAAAATGTATTGATCGTTTTTGTATGATGTTTTTTTTCAAAAGATATATCTAAAAAACTTTATCAATATTTTGATAATTTTGGTGGCGTAGCAGGAAGCTTTTGTATTCAAACTCGGTTATTAATGTTTTTTTTATTTATTTATTTTATTTTTGATAAAAATATTTAATCTAATTATGAAACTTCTTATAAATTCGATACAATTTCAATTTTTAAACTAAAATTAAATTGTTGAATTTTGAGTTTTGAAAAATTTAAAAAACTAATAGGTTTTGCACAAAAAACCAAAGTCCTAAATGAGAGATTCATTTTAAGCACATAAAAATAATATATGGAACTATTAATCACAAAAATAAACTGATCAAAAAAAAATCATGTTTTTAATAGATGTTTGACAAAAAAATGAGTATAGAACAAAAAATTTTTTTCTTTACGAGTTTTTTTAAAACGAAAAACATATTCTGAGATAATGACCAAAATTTGGTTGAAATATCTTGTTGCTTTCAAAAGTTATAAGGCAAAAAGCAAAAAAAGCCCAAATTTCCAATTTAAAAAAAAAGGCTTAATTTTAAAGTTTTTTAGATATATCTTTTGAAAAAAACATCATACAAAAACGATCAATACATTTTTTGAAAGCCCTTTTTATTAGCTATTCAACGATATATAAAAATTAATTTTTTTAGTTCATTAGATTGGAGGACATTTAACATTTAAAGCAGGGTACAAGGTAATATAATTAATACAAAGGTGACACATAGGAGGTTGTCACTCTTTACATTTTTTTGAACATAAAGGTCCTTTAAACAAACGTGTATAATTTCAAAAGATTCGGATTTACAGAAAATATTTTATCATAGAAAAAAGAAAAACGACAACCTTTATTGAACACCCGTTACAACCCTAGTAAATACGAACCGATTTCCGAATTCTTTAGAATTACGAAAAAAAGTGAAAACAAAAACTATACATTCAAAAAATAAAAGTCAACAACCAAGCATGTGCTAATTATATACTCTCCCGTGGTTTACATATTGGTTATGTAAACTACAAGACTGAACTATGAAGATACCAACCTCGCCCAATACAGTGTCGAAAATGTAACAAATTTGGACAAACAACAAATGATTGCCAAGAAAAGGCCTTTATATGCCCACTATGTTCACAAAACCACAAACTCGAAAATTGCCAAAATAGAAACACTCAAAAAAAAATCAAATGTTCGAATTGCCAAGGAAAGCACCCTGCATTTAGCAATGTCTGTAAAATTATGGTCAATGAAACAAATAAACTAAGCAAAAACAATCAAAATGAACCAAACAAAGCACCCAAAGAAAAAAATACAAGCTCTCCAAATGAACAAAAAATCCAAACTTACTCTGCCTAAGCAGCAAAACAACCACAAAATATCTCACAAAATAATTCAAGCAACTATAAAGCAAATAATCAAAGTACAAATGCGAAATAAAAAAAATATCTCTTAGTCGAAATACAAATAGAAGTGATAATACTTACAAGAAAATCATTACAAGAATAATAGCGAATCTTTCAACACAAATAACTCTTGAAACTTTAGATGCGTCGAGTCTAGATCAAATAAACAAAGCAATCGAAAACCTAATATCTCGAATTCAAAATGAATAAGCTCAAGTTGGCTCAATTTAATTGAAGATCATTTTCAAACAAATTTTGTCAAATATTCGAATTTATAAATAAGGAAGGAATCGACGTCCTTTCTCTAAATGAAACTTTTCTCTCAGGTAAAAATTTTAATTATAATTTTATAAACAAACACCAAATATTTCGATGAGATAGGATCCACTCCAAAGGAGAAGGAGTGGCTATTATTATAAAAAATGACCTTAAATTTAAAATTCTTAAAAAATCTTAAACTAACACGAATTTATAGCTATCGAAATTTTTGACTCTAGTCATAAAATTAGTTTTCTCTCGGTTAATATTCACCCTAACAGCAACACTTACTATGAATTTCTTGAAAATTTTGTCACAAACAAAAAATTAATTATCACTGGCGACTTTTATTCGTTAAGCTCAGACTGGTACTGTAATACCTCGAACAATAGGTAAAATTCTTAGCAATTTAATAAACACTCATAATTTTTGCATTATTAAAAATGAAGTTCCGGCTTTTAGTAAAAGTTCTAAATTCCTAGATCTTGCTCTTTCTCCAAATAGTTTAGCTAAGTCAATAAATGAATTTAAGGTCCATTCAGAATCAACGTTATCCGACCATTTTCCAATAAGTTTTAAGGTTAAACAGAACGGTCTAGAACAAAAATAAGAGTTATCAACTTGGAAATTTTCAAAGATAATATAAAGATATTGAACTATTTTCTGACCCTATTGATTCCATTGAACAAAAAGATAGTAAAATTAAGGAATTTAATGAATTATTAAAAAAGCAATAGAAAATGCAACAAACGAAACCTACACGAAAAACCAAAAAATAAAATTACCAGGTACATTACTGTACTTAATAAAGCTTAAAAAAAACTACTAAGGAAAAAAACGAAACTCCATGATCCTTAAATTAAAAATCTCCCAAATAACTTAAAAAATAAAGATAAAAAGAAATCATCAAATAATAAAAAATGGAATTCAGTATTTGAAACAATAACAAATACAAATCCGAGCGAAAGAAAATTTTGGCAAGAAATTTACGTTAAAAACGATGAAGATACTAAATTTCTTCCAAATTTAGAAAAAACAAAAACGGAATAAATTGAAATACTAGCAGAACACCTTGAAAACATTTTTTCGAACCAACACCCTCAGAATAAAAATACGAGATTCTTTTAAATACAATAAATCAAAAAAATTTAATCAACCGATAAGCATGAATATGATAAATAACACAATAAAAGAAATAGCATCAAAAAACTCCGCTGGGAACGACAAAATTAGTACAAAAACTATCAAAAACTTAAATACAACATGTAAAGAGATAATTTTAAAAATTTTTAATGCTTCATTTTCACTTGGATACGTCCCAAGTTTGTGGAAAAATGCTTAAGTAATTATGATCCATAAAAAAACACAAGATCCGAACGAGCCGGCTTCATTTAGACCAATCTGGCTGCTAAGTTGTTAAGTCAAACTAATTGAGAGAATTCTTAATGATAGACTTACCACATGGGTTGAAAAAAGAAAAATATTAATAAACGAGCAGTTTTTCGTCGGAGTCGATCAACTCAATATGTGCTTTTTAAAATTATTGAATCCTCCTACAGAAATTTCAAATAAAAAAAAAACCGGACTTATTCTCTTCGATTTAGAAAAAGCATTCGATACAATTCCCCATGCTAATATACTTCAAAAACTTAACCAGTACAGATGTCCGGGTTTGATAAGGAATTGGATACGATCTTACTTAGAAGGGAGAACGTTTCAAATCCACGACAAAATCGATTCAACTTCTAAACCTATTAAGGCAGGAATTCTTCAAGGAGGATGCCTTAGCGCTCTGCTCTTTGCAATTTTTATTAACGACATAAAAAAAGATCTTAAAAAATTGGGTGTAGAATTTGCTCTCTTTCCTAATGATATATCAATAAGTTTAAAAAAGATGAACAATTTTCTTCAAAAAGCAATCAAAAAAATCCATAAATTTAATCTAAAATGAGGCTTAAAAATTAATATTAAAAAAACAAAATACAATTTTAATAGAGCTTCATATGAATTATCATCTAATTTGAATTTAGAAATCAATACTCAAAAAATAGAAAAGTTAAGAGAAGCCAAGCTGTTAGGGATCATTCTCGACCCTGGATTAAGATTAATACCCATTTCAATGAAATTATTAAAAAGTGCAACAGCAAAATTAATCTTCTCAAAATACTCAGCTCTAAACATTATGATTTAAAAACAAACACACTAATCACAGTCTATAATCTCACAGTCCAATCAATCGTCAAATATAGCATGTTGCCATACCACAATGCTCGCAATAAATTCAAGAAAAAACTTCAAATCATTCAAAACAAAGCACTTAAGATAATTCTAAAAGTAAATAGGAACACAAGTATTAACATTTTACACGCAATTGTGAACTTTGCAACGATAAATGAAAAACTCAAAAATCTAACAAACAATTACCTAAAACGTTCTAACAATTTTGACGACCAAGTCAAATATTTAATTGATTCATACAAACAAACAAAACCAAAAAATCAATCCCCAATTTTTTAAATTAATACCAAGATAACTTAATTTTTATTTTAAATTCTAATTCTAATCATTTTTTTTTATTACTGATATGTAAGAATTTTTTTAAAGCCTTAATTTTGCTGAAAGAAGACCGCGCGATTTCCAAAAAGTCGGCCCGAGTGGTTATTTGTAAATAAGTAAGTAAGTAAATTATTTCGGAGAATTTTGATTTACCAATTAATCCACTTATTATTTAGCTTGCATTATTACTTATTATTTAGCTTGCATTATTTCTTTGATTAATTTTTTTTAAATTAATTCAATTTTTGGTTTGGTATATTTTTCGAAAAATTAAAAAAGTTTAAATACCCAATTATTTGAACAGTAAACTTTTTAAAAAAAGTTAATCTTACATAGAAAAAGCTTAACAAACAGAGGATTGTTTTTTGATTAATTTTTTATTTTCATACACTTTTTTTTTTAATTCTTGTGACCAACTGGTCACAAAATAAGGAATACCCCAACTTTATTTTGTTAAATAAAATTTTGTTTTCAATAAAAAATTTAAATTTTACTCACTCTCATTCTTATATTTTAAAGCATTCTTATATGATTTGAATGCTTTAAAAAAAAAGGATTGGTTCTTTAAAATTTCAGCGTGAAAGTAATTGCGTATTTAAATTTTTTGAGCAAAAATGAAAATTGAAAAATGAGCAAAAATTTTACTTTGCCCATTTTCGAACTTTTCAAGAGGTCAGAAGCCCGAACCCCTAATAAAAAAAATAGGTCACCAAGTTAGACCGTTTAACTATAATTTAATGTTAATTTCTTTTTTTTTAACTTTTTATTCTAATGTCCGTGGTACGAATTTTCTTAAATAAATAAGTAGCAATTGTATCCGAAAATTTCAATTCAAGAGCTAAAAGCTTTTATTGATTCAAAATGAGGGCAAAATTTTTAAAGAACAATACTTGTTTTTTTAAAGATTAAACTATTTTAAATGTCGAAAAATTTGAATCACTTTTGATAAATAAATGTTTATTTTAGAAAACTATCATATAAGTTTAATAGTACTCAAAAAAGATTGTTCTACTTGTTTCTGTGGTAGTATCAGTTGTTGTATCAGTATTGGTTTCTGTAGTGGTATCAGCTGTTAAATAACTAGTTTTTTCTGTTTTGGTATCGGTGCGTGTAATGATTGTAGATTTATTAGTTGATTTGTTTAACTCTTTGGATTCATATGATCCTGAATTAGATGATTCATTAGATTCATGCCTTGGTTTTTTCGTGGTTCTTATCGTAGTTTTTGGTTTTCCTTTACTTTTTAATCCTTGTTTATTTCCATTCGATTTTGAATTGTCTGAGTTAGCTGAAATGCTCCTATCAACAGCCTTTAATGACATCATTTCTGTAACACAAAGAATCGCAGCCAGTAACGCTATTAGCAAAATAAACCTCATTTTATTTTTTAGTTTAAAATTAAGTTATTTGAAAATTTTAAAAAATTATATCTGAGTAAGCCATTTAGCTAGCTTATATAAATAGTAAGAAATTGTTTATCGTGCTGGTATAATTTTAAATATGAGTTGGGAGCTAAGTGAGAAAGAAGAAATCACCCATGAACTAAATCCTAAACAGATCTTAATTAGGATCCTTGTAAGATTCTGACCAGGAAAATTGATCTTTTCTTTATCAAGGATGTTATACGATCTTAATCCAGTATGTTATAGGATCTTTTAATTTTACAAGATCTTATTAAGATTCTTAGCCTTGAAAAAAAAATTCCCTTAAAAAAGATTTCGTAAGTAAGATTTTTTAAATTTCCGAATAAGAAATTAAAACAAGATTCTTAATAAATTTTAGAAAAAAATCCTAAGTGGATCTTAAGGAATAATCTTGATAAATCTTTGAAATAAAATGCAAATAGGAATTAATAAGTTTTTTTTAAGAATCTTAGTAAATAATCCTAAAAATTCCTTTTACAAAAGATTCCTTAGGAATACTTGAAAGATTCCAACCTGATCCGTTTAGGATTCTTATTCCTAATAATTCTTAAAGATTCTTATAGGATCCTAAATAGGAATTGATTCATGGGCATGCTCATGAAAAATCATGATTCTTGATTTGTTTAAATAATATCTTAAACCAATAATATAATCCAATAAGAAGACAATCTTCCATTTTTTAAATATTTAATTCATGATTCTGAAACTAAAAGTTGTTTTTACAGTATATTATTCCTAATTTTAAAACGAATAGAATCCATCTAATTAATTTTAGCTTTTTGACATCTATTTTAATTGAAATTTTTTTGTAACTTATGAGTGCTATTTTTTTAAAGAAAATTTTTTCTGAGTAATGAAATAGTTTACCTTAATCGACAAGAAAGAAGAAAGCTTTATAAATGAACCCTTATAACTATTGATATTTAAAATCTTTTTCAAATTTTTATTAACCTGAATTTTTTAAGTTTCTATGTCTTCAGACACTAATGTAAAATTATTTTCCTAGTTCTATATACAGTACAATTCTGAGCTAAGTTAACACTCGGCTTAAGCGAAAGTTTCGAAGCGGTCTAAGCCGACTTAAGTGGTTTCGAAGCGACTTAAGCCGAAGTTTTGAAGCCATTTTTTTTTGGCATAAGCTTAGCTTTAAAACCTAGCTTTAAACTGTAATAAAAAACTCTGGCTTAAGCCGAAGTTTCGAAACCATTTTTATTCTGCTTAAGCCGCTTCGGAGCTCGGTTTCGAAGCGAGCAGAGCTTCGAAACCTATTGACTTAGTTCAGAATTGTACCGTACTTAAATCAATTCTTTTAGATATTTTTTTCGAAATTTTAAAATCTTGTTTAATCAGGATTTTAAAGGTTCAAAAATTCAATTTCAAATTATTTAAAATTTTTGAATTAACAAAAACGAATTAATATTTGAATTTTTTCAAAAATAATAATTCACCAAAAATAATTTCAATTTAAAAAAAAACTTGAAACCAAATAATAAAATTTGGGTCTTGCCTGTTATGTGACCAGTTGGTCACATATTATGTGACCAGGTACTTTATGTCGATTAGGTGACCAGATATTTTTTTTGACTGGTCACATATTCACTGGTCACCTAATATGTGATCAGGATAAATTATTTATT
>NTPY01000384.1:1554498-1603335 GCA_002922825.1 Brachionus calyciflorus
GTAAAATTACATTCTTAAAACCTCTTAATTTTTTTAATTGCATAATTCACGCATAAGTTAAGTTTTTATATAAAATATTTTCAAAAATGAGGACTGGCTCGACCCGCGTTACCCGCTCGACCGCCCCCCCCCCCTCTCCATCCTCTAAATTATTTTACAATTACCGTATTTCCTCAAATATAAGATCGAGTCGCTATCTTTTGAAGACCTTCTATTTGAAATTTTTTTGGTCTTAAAAAATGACTTAAAAAATAGAACAAAGATCTTTTATTTGAATCTTTTACATAAAGAAAAAATTAATGATGTTGATAATTTTATTTGTTATTTAGTTATGGGAATCTAAAATTTAAAATAATAATCTTTTAATCGAGGCACTTTTTGAATAGAAAAAAACTCGAATAAAAGGTTTTTTTCGTCTCAAATAAAAGCCCCGGGCTTTTATTTACCTTATGGTTTAAAAATTCACCATAGAATAAAAAGAGAATTGTTCCATGCGGCAAAAGCAGAATTTGTTTAATTCGCTGATCTTAAAGAAACGCAATAAAAATAAATGAAGCCAGAATCGTCTTTATACGTTTATCCGGGGAAAAATGAGGTTCTACGGTAGTGCATTAAAATTTTTAAATTTTATTTGGGTAAATTTTCAACAACGCCAGCTTATTTAACGGTTCATTAGTGTTAATAAAATATATAAAGAGCGATCTGTATATTTAATAGTGTTGTGAGTCGACGAGGAAATAGTCGACTTTATTTTCGAGTAGTCGACTTTTCTGACAGTCGACTTGAAAATCTTGAGAATCGATTCTAGTCGAATAGTTAATCTTAAAAGTCGATTCTAATCGATTAAGTCGAAACTTACACGAAAATGGTTTTTCTCATAGATTTTTTAAAAATTTTACTTAAAAATTCGATTTAAATAACCAACATAGAATTTCTTTTTTTATTAACAAAAAGTACAAAACGATAATTGATTTAAACATGATCTTTCAGATAAAAAATTCTTTTAACAACACTAATTATTTTAAAGAACAAACAAAATGTGAATCAGGATTTAAGAAAACAGCGCTTTTATTGTTTAAAACAATGGATTCTATTGTAAAATACAAGATATGAACTAAAATTTCTCAAATTTGAACAAAGTATTATCTTTAATTAATTTTTTGATAAATTTATTTCGAATTGTTAAAGACCAATGCTTTTTTTGAATAGAAAATATTTGATGTATCAGTAATTAATTTTAATGTATATTTTAAGCGTAAACCTAGGAAATTAAAAGGCTAGTTTTAAAAAAAAGTTAACGTCTCGTTAGTTGAAAATTTTTTTAAATTTAAAAAGTCGGAAAAAAGGCGACTTTAATCGACTATAGTCGACTTGAATTTTAAGAAAGTCGATTACAGTCGACTCCGAAAAAAAAGTAGTCGATTGGAGTCGATTTGATGATTTACGAGTCGACTCACAACACTAATATTTAAGTATAAGGTAAGCTTTAACAATCATAAAAGTCTAAGTTAACTTTCTTGAATATTAAAATTTAAAAATATTTATTTTTTATTCAGAAAGTGCTATTATTATTATTTATTACTTTTTTTTTCTTATTTCATAAGAAAGCTTTAGGATATTTAATAAATATTTATTATAAAAATTATTATTTAAAAATTGTAATATTTCATGTTATTTTAAAATTGTTTTGAATATTTTCTAAGCCCATCATAATTGTAAGCTCATCTTATTATCCTCATAATTTTAAAAATTGTTTTCATTAAATTTAACTGATAAAAATTAACTTATAAATTTAACTTATAAAAACATATGGTTTCTTCCGTTTCATAAATCCTTATTCCATAAAAATAAATATTCTAAATTGGTTTAATTATGTGGAATTTTGGTTTTAGCAACGCTATTTCAATTTTTTTTTAGTTTAATAAAGCTTATTTTTGTTTTGAAAAAAGATTTTCTTTTTTTCTTTCTAAGCTTATTTAATTCATTTTATTTTACCAGGAATGTTTAATTAAGATTTAAATTAAAAAAAAACAAAATTTCAAAAAGTTATGAAAGCGAATGGCAAAATTAAAAGAGCTTTTATGGTAGTACCACAAAATATTGACATTTAAAGAAAAGTTTTCGAACAATTTCAAAATTTGATCTTTATATCAAATAAATTTATTGAGTACTTTTAAGAATATCAAATTACATGTTTCATCTTAAAAGACATGCATAATTTATAGGTACCGAATATGTGATTAATCTCATTGTAAGAAAAAGAATTTATTTTCTTAGAAGCTTTGTTCTTATGTAACTAAGTAAACTTTTGTATCAAATTAAAAATAATTATTAGCATTTAAATTTTGGATTCATTTAAAAGTCTAAAATTTAAATAGATTATATTTGATAACTTTAATTTTATATTTTTAAGAAATTAAAATATTCAATTAATTTTTTTTATTGCCTTTTGAGTAAGTCTCATATTGGCAATATAAAATTGTTTGAAAAAAATTATTTCTAAATAAATTCAAAATTTGAATAACGGGTATTAAAATAAGATTCCTATTTTCAAATTAAAAATTTAAAAACTAATCTAGACAAGGTCGAAATTTCTGTTTATTAGAACAATTTTCCATTCAATTTTTAATTTTTATATCAGTTTGGCATGGGGTAGTTGTTAGAAAAATTCCAGATACTAGGCCCCTTAAGGTTTTTTTTCAAAAAAAATGACCCATCCCCCTGTCAAACACATAGTTTCTCTATACAAATAGCCTCTCCTTCTTAAATTGGAAAAAAAGAACTTAATTTAATTTTCTTTGAAAAAAAATTTTAGATAATTGAATTTATCTGATTTTTTGGTACTAAATTTAAATAAAATATTTTTCATCTTGGTCAACCCCCCCTCCCCCTAAGATTCTGAACTTTTCTGACATTTTCTCACCATAATTTGACTGTAAGAAAAGCTTGTCTCAAAGGTTTTCTTTCACTGAAAATGGCCCACCCAAAATAGTGACTACTAAAAGCGTCTTGAAAACTCCCCAAGATGACGTCTAGTTGTAGCGCCTAAAAATGGTGTCTTAGCCGCTTTTACAGTGTAGTTGATCAAGAGGCAAAAAGTCAAGTTAAAGTTTGACTTTTACTTTCTTAAATAATTTTTTAGGTCTTTTTTAAGCCAAATCGGTCAAAAAAAAAATTCCCGATTTTTAATAAAATATTTACATAATAAAACTACAATTGAATTCGTAACAAAACTCATGCAAACTCCCTCAAAAAATAAATTGTAATTCAAAACACAAGGCATCCGAAATTAATTTAAAAATAAAAAAAAAAACTCAATTTTAAAAATAAATTAAATTCATATTATAAATAGTTGTATTTAGCTCTATAGAAAAAAAAGATGACTTAAAATATTTTACGTGACTAATATCTAAGGTAATTTTTAGAAATTCTATTATTTTTCCTCAGTGGTTCATCTCAGAAAAAGTTGATTATTCCAAAACAAATAAATAATAATTTTTCTCTTATAATAGCGTAAAATGCTGATTTTCTCTTTATTTATTTATTTTTTTCTTCAATCAAAAAAAAATTTTCATAAAATAAATGTAATTTAAGAAACTCAAAAAAATAAAACTTTTTACAAAGAAAAAGTCTTTAAAAGTCACTTTTCATTAATTTTGGACTAGTTAAAAATTTAACTTTTTTTTATAAAAAAAAATAGATCTACTAAAGAATCTTTATTATTATTATTTATATTAAATGGGTTTTGAGAATACAATTCTTGAAGAGCCGAATGAATATATTCTAGCTAGCAATGCAAAAGAATTAACTAAAGAAACAATTCTTTCTTCTAAGAATAACAATTTAAAAAAAAGATTACGTATTATTCATTTTAATGATGTTTATAATATTGAACCGAGTGCACGAGATCCCAAAGGAGGCGCTGCTAGATTTTTAACGGCTTTAAATTATTTAAAAGCCGAAGAGCCATGTCTTGTTATGTTTAGTGGTGATATTTTTTCACCATCACCTCGTAAGTTAAATAAAAAAGGTTTAATTTTATAAAAACAAAAAATAGGAATTTTTTGTCATGAAAAGTTAGCATGGTTACAAAAGGAAAGCAAATGGTTCCAATTTTAAATCGATTTAATGTCGATATAGCTTGTGTTGGTAATCATGATTTTGATTTTGGTGTTGATACATTAAATGAATTAATTGCTGAAACAACATTTCCATGGTTGATTAGTAATGTGGTTGACGCTGAAACCAATAAGCCAATAGCTATCGCCGAGTCTAAACACATTATACATTTCAAAGGAATTAAAGTAAATTATTTAAAATTAAATATTCGATAAAAAAAAATTAAGTATTTGTTTACAAATAAAGATTGGTGTTATAGGTTTAGTCGAACAAGAATGGATGGAAACATTGAGTACTATTGATTTTGATGAAATTATTTATGAAGATTTTGTTTTAGTTGGAAAAAGACTTGCAAACGAACTCAGGAATGTTGATGTTAGTTTAAATTTAAAATTTAATAAACTGTTATACAGTATAATTTTAAGATAATTTTATTAGAAAGTTGATTATGTAATTGCTTTGACTCATATGCGTCTTCCAAATGATTTAGAACTAGCTGAAGAAGTGCCCGAAATCGATCTTATTTTGGGTGGTCATGATCATAATTATGTATGCGAATCAGTTAATGGAAAATGGGTTGTTAAGAGTGGTACTGATTTTAGGTAATTTTAAACTTATTAAATTTAAAATATTATTTTATATAAAAATATATTGATGATTATATCCCCTATTAAAATCTCTCTATTTAAAAAATTTTATCCAATGATTTTTAACAACTAGTAACTATAGAAATCAGATATTCTAAATCTAATTTTCATTCTTAATTGGCAAGCTTATTCGAATTTTTGTTGATTTAAAATAATTCCAGTCGACTTAAAAAATTAACATCATTACAGTGTCTAAATTTAGTTTAATGTAAAATGTAAAATCGATCATCATCAACAGTTATTACAGTGGTTCTTATAAAAATGTAAAGTCAACCTTAACTTTTGACCGTAACCGTAACCCATTTTAATTCGCCTTAATTTTCAATTTTAAGATGTTTGAGCTATGGTTACGGTTACGGTTACGGTAAAAAGTAAAGGTTGACGGTTGACGTTACACTTTTATTAGAATCACTGTAGCTGAATTAAAATCTGAAATCAGGTTATATAAGCTTGTAGAATCCCTGAGTTGAAGTGTTGGATCGACTGAAGGGAACTTGAAATTTTTGAGATGAAAAAATAAATAAATTCCAAATTATTTTTTCTATAATTAATCATTTTCTTATTGAAAAATTTGATTTTAGGAAGTACTTCATTTTTTAACAAAATCCCTAATTAATATTTTACATGGATTGACTATTTGTTGGAAATTCCCGGGTTAACACCAACAGTTCTTCATTATTTCGTGTACTCGATTGAAAGTCAAAATTATGAACAGGAATTTTTTTTTTATAAAGGGAGCTATCATTGGTGGAAATAGGACTAGATGAAAAAGAAAAGAGATCAACTATAACCAAAATAGAAAGATATGTGATCGACTCTCGAGTACCAGAGGATGACGATTTAAAATCAGTTGTAAATTTTTATTTAAGTAATTATACTTTGTAAAATTCTAATTATTTCAATTTTGAAACTTAGAAAATTTAATTTGAAAGGCCAAGGAGAAAAAGATTTGGATAGAGTTTTAGGTAATATTAATTCCGATCTTGATGGTCGATTTAGTATTATTCGCTCGTGTGAATCAAATCTAGGAAATTTTGTTTGTGACATAGTTCTTCAAGTAAAATTAGCCATCATTTTCCTTTTTTTTTGATTCATTTAACATCAATTTTTCAAATTAAGTCAGTGAGCGCCGATTGCACAATAATAAATTCAGGAACTTTTAGAAGTGATACAATTACACCAGCTGGGCTATTTACAGTTGGAGATTTAAAAAAAATAATTCCTTTTCCTGATCCGATAGTTCTTATCGAATGTGATGGACGAACTATACACTTAGCATTAGAAAATGGTGTTTCTATGTACCCGAAATTAGAGGGCAGATTTCCTCAAGTAGCCGGTATCGAATTTTCTTTTGACCCATCTAAACCCAGTGGTCAAAGAGTTGATCCAAATTTTATTAAAATACAAGACGACTATCTAGACTTTAATAGAGTAATTCAAAATTTAATTCGTTAATTTTTAAACAATTGTGATTTAATCTTTTTCTACTTAGAATTATAGATTAGCGACAAAGGCTTATATGAAAGAGGGTAAGGATGGTTATACAATGTTCAATAGCTGTAAATGTCTGGTTAGTTCTAGTAAATTTTTAAAATTTTGAATTAATCAATATATATTTTTTTAAATTTATATATACAGATGGATGACGAAGAAGGTCCATTGATTTTTTCTCTAGTAGAAAATAATTTTGTAAACATTCAAAAATTAAAATCACTTCCAGTAGGCTCGACTAGGAGGCCAAGTTTTGTTCCATTAGTTAGAAAAACGTCTATAATTAAAGAATTAATGCTTAAAGCTAGTTCAAATACGAGCAGTTTTACAGATGTTAATGAACCTCATTTAGATGAAATTAATTATAACTCCATGAGACAAAGACGAGAATCTAGAAATCTAAGTCTGCAACAAGCATTACATTTATCTAAAGATGCGTTGAATAATATAAAAAGTTCTGATTCTTATCTAAGAAAATTATCTTTTTATGAAGAAAAGTCGCTTAAGTGTTGTCCTATTGTTGATGGTAGGATTATTTGTATCAAAGATAAAGATGTAATTTTAATAATAAATTGAAACTTATAGAAATTTTAATTTGTTTTTGTTTTTCTTAAGATGGTTGAAAAATTAACTTTGAAGCGACAAGAATGGCTAAATGTGAATAATTTAGAAAGTCAACATCTTTAAAAAAAAGCTCAATTATCTTTTTTTTTGTTTCAATCAAACTTGCTAATTCATCGAATCGAATGATAAATTTTTTTTGAAAATTTTTAATTCAAAATTTAAATAGTTTATTTTTTATTCAAAATAAAAAAATTCATTCCGAATTTTAATTGTTTTAATTTTCAATATACGAATAAGTTAAGAGTCTTAACTTAAGACTAGAAGTACTTACCAAGGAGATTTTTCTTTTTCGATCTTTAAAAGACGATTATAGAGAAAATCTTTTATTTAGAGTTTAAATCAACTTTGAAAAAGATTTCTTGCCTAAAAATAACTTAAATTTACCGTTTAATTTTTTTTCCCGGCATAAACACGAAAATTTCTATTTTATACCATGGTCAAATAGTGTTTTTGTATACTTTTTAGATTATTTAGTGTAATTTATCAATTTATAATGAATAAAAAATGTTTTTTTTAGGTTAATTTATTTTAATTGCGTTCGTTTAAAATCGGTGAATTAAAAAAGTTTTGTTTTTGTCCCATTTTAAATTCCATGGTCCTAAAATAGAATTTTCAAACCATTGAAATTATTTATAAATACAAAACTAAAAATAAAAATTTTTATACTACAAATACAGTTCTGATCTGCTATAAGGATTTTACGTAAATTTAATTTGTAACTAACAAGTATTTTTTTTTGAATTCCTCATTTATTTTTGAACATGCTAAAAAAAAATTATTTTAAAAGCCTTAGAAATGACCAAGATATTGTCATTTCTAAGGCTATTTAACTAATAAGCCCATTTAGACTATAAGCTCATATAACTTTTGAAAGAATGGCCCGATTTCAATAT
The DNA here is from genome assembly GCA_002922825.1 of Brachionus calyciflorus. Taxonomy (NCBI): domain Eukaryota; kingdom Metazoa; phylum Rotifera; class Eurotatoria; order Ploima; family Brachionidae; genus Brachionus; species Brachionus calyciflorus. Next base: position 1,562,273 of record NTPY01000384.1, read on the forward strand.
TTTTGACATTTTTGGATTCAGCTCGTCGAGATCTTTGAAAAAATATCATAAAATTAAAAACTTGGATTTTTTTCCAAATTGCCCAGTATTCTTCAAAAAAAAGTAAATTTACGTAAAATCAAAAACGGCCATAATTTTCCAAAATTTACGTAATTTTTTACCTTTTTTTGAAATCTTTTAAAAAATTCAAAAATAAATTTACTTATTTTGACGTAAATTTAAAATTTGGTAGAAAAAATGTTTAAAAAAAGTAAATTTTGATAATAAAGTAAAGTGAACTAAATTTTTCAATTTTTTAAAATTAAATAACAAAATTTTTAGACTTGTTATTAAATATTAATTAAATTTTTTTAAGTTATAATTAAATAACAAGTCTAAAAATTTACTATGGAAAAATGTATACATACATTGAATTGTTACATGTTACATGGTACAAAATCTTAAAGAAAAATTTATACCTGATACAAAAAATGGCGGTTTAGGGTACCTAGAAGCAAAGAAAAGAAGTCAAAATGACTTTTTGTTGATTTGAAATACATAATTGGTGAATTAAATATCAACTTCACCTTAAAATTCGTGTGTAATTTAAATTAAATTCACCTGTTTTTAAATGTTTACAGGGTCGGAATTCACGCATTCTTAGAAAAATTCAATTAAATTTCTGTATTATTTAGAAGCTTTTAAAAAGATGAATATTTTAAAAACAGGCGAATTTCATTTAAATTAGTTAGGAATAATGAATTAAAAATGAACCATTTTGTCCTAACAAATGAGGTATCATTTGAAAGATTTCTTCATACTGATTTGAAAATTATCGTCATATAATGAGCATGAAGAAATCTCTGAAATGTAATTTAAATGAAATTCATTAATTTTATGTCAAAATAATTTCTAAACTCAACGAGCTACTTAAATAAGTTTTCCAATTTGTTTTTCTTTTTTCTTATTACGATACTCAATTTTTTAGAGTAGATTGATTCGAACCTGAATGAATCCATAGAAACTAGGTTTATTCCAATCCAACTATTCTAATCTATTTTTTTTAAATGGCATTATATTTTTATTGGAAAAATCCTAGTTAATATTGTTTTTTAAAGAAAAAGAGGCATGTAATTGAAGTGTATTTGATTTTAAGTGCTTTTCTTAGTTACGACCACCTTAAACTAAAATTTAAACAGAGCTAATATTCCACTAAAAAATATCAGAAAAAAACCATTTAAAATTTAAATAATTTGAAACAATTCAGAACGAAAAATGAAACCGAATTTGATAATTTTTGGTCTTGTTCTTATTCTATTCACGATAGTATACTTTGCTTTTAAAAATTTTAATGAAAACAATTCGCAACGAGTTATTACTGCTGGCAAAAAAATTTTATCTCACGAGGAATTAATTGCTCAATTATTAGATAATCCAAATGAATTTATTTTAAAATATGTAAGCATTCCTTATGATTATGGATATGGAAGTAATTTAATACCATTGGTAATATCATCTTTGATAACTAAAGGAGATTTATTAGAGCTTGGAATGGGTCTTTTTTCAACAACTGTTTTGCACAGAGTTTCATCAGATTTGGGAAAAGACTTAGTTTCTATAGATACATATTCTGATTGGGTTAATAAATTTGTTTTATACAATTCAACTAAGTATCATAAGATGTATGTGATGAATAATTTTGATAATGTTGAAAAAAGACTCAGTCTAGGTAATAAAAAATGGGGTATGGTCTTGGTTGATCATGCTAATGCTACTCAAAGAACATTTGATGCAAAAAATTACGCTAACAAAGCAGAAATAGTCTTAATTCATGATGCAGAGAAAACAGTCGAACATGGATACAAATATGAAGAAAACAAAATTCGAGAACCATTTAGATATTTTTGTAAATTTTCAGTATTTTCTAGATCAGATAAATCTTCTTATGTTTCTACACTAATGCTAAGTAAAACTGTGGATTTTAAACTCATGGAAACAATTTTGAATAAAGCTAAAACTGATTATGGACACATCTCATGTGATCACATAAACTTTTAATATCAAATAATTTCAATACAATTTCTAATCATACATAATCTCTGAATATATACAACCTCATAAGGTTACATCTGAAAAGTTGACAGGTCTAACCCACATTCAGTTTATACAAAGTAATCTACCGTAAACTCGCTTAAACAACCCCAGTGGTAAAAAAAGGAATTTCGCTTTTTTTCCATGCATCTATCCTGTGTTTTGAATTTTTTTCTAAATGCTTTTAATGCGGTGTTAAAACCGATTATTTAGTTTTTACACCGCATTTAAACTGCAAAAAAAAAACAATATTGAAATAAAAAAATTAAATTCCAAATTTTTATTAATTATTAACAAAAAAAAAGAGTCGTTTCAATCAATATGTATTCGGTTTTAACACCGCATTAAAAGTATTTAGATAAAAAATTCAAAACACAGGATAGATGCATGGAAAAAAAGCGAAATTCCGTTTTTTACCACTGGGGTTGTTTAAGCGAGTTTACGGTAACTAAATGTTTAATTTAATCATGTTGTTGATAAGAATAATGATACAAACACCTATAGTATTCTAGAGAAGATAATTTTTTTCATTTTTAAATAAATTTATCATTTTTTTTAAATTCTTTCTTTCTTTTTTCAAAATATAAATATTTTACAGAAAAAAATTCAACTTCCTTAATTTTTATAAAATGAGGTCTTCTAATATGCTATCTCGTCTTATATTACACTCTATACCCTATATATCATATATATCAAATAAAGTTCCAAAGAATCTAAAACGCGGCACTATTTTTTTTTTAAATAAACAGATAAATAATAAAATTGTTTTAAAATTTTTATGTTAGTACCCATAAAAATAGATTATTTATTGTAATTTTTCAATTTATAATTAATAAAAAATGTTTTTTTAAGGTTAATTTATTTTAATTGCGTTGTTTTTCGGTGAATTAAAAAAATTTTGTTTTTCTCCGATAGAACAACTAACTTTATTTTCCATGGTCCAAAAATAGAATTTTCGAAATCATGGGATATTAAGGTAATCAAATAAAATAAAGTGAAAAATTTATAATTTGGAAAAACTTTATTAACAATTCGCGACGTTTCGGTAAAACGAAGTTACCATTATCAAGCTGTTAATTTATCTAAAAGGAAATAATTGGAAATTGCAAAAATACCCCACTAATAATTTTACGTTTCAAATTTGAAATATTATAATTTTTTTCTATTATTTTTATTTTTAATTTTATTTTCAAATTTTCCTTGTTTTTTCCTATTATTTCCTTTTAGATAAATTAACAGCTTGATAATGGTAACTTCGTTTTACCGAAACGTCGCGAATTGTTAATAAAGTTTTTCCAAATTATAAATTTTTCATGTTTATTTTATTTGATTAATTTTAATCGTATAATGTTGAAATTTATTAAGGTAATAAATTTTAACATAAGTTTCACTAATAGTTATCTATCCTGATTTTGGTATGCTCAAAAAATCTTCGAATTGGTATTAAATTAATAAAACTTTATTTAATTATATAATTCATTTTAAAAAATTTAACTTTTATTTTTCAACTATTTTTTGTTTGGCTTAAACTCAAAGATTTTAATTTCGAACTATTAAATTTGAAATTTTTAAACCCATATTAAAAAATTTATAACTTCTTGCTTGAAACTTCATTCGATTGAACTAGATTTTTGTTAAACTGATAAATTCAAATTTTATAATATTCACAAAATGATTTTAACCCGAAAAATGTTGAAAAAGAAATGTTTAATATTTATATGTACCGTATTCCCTTGCTCAAACTCGCATGGTTCAACAAGGGAATACGGTACATTTAAAATTTTATTCATATCTAAAAATAGGCTCTTGATCATCAAAAGCCATTAATAACAAGCATAAATAAAGTACCATTAAATAATCTTTTTCCTTTTCTTCTAAATTTTTAATCAATATTCTAAACAAAAGCTCAAATTGTGAATAATTCTTATGATGTATCTGAAAATCAATCGGTAAACACGGATATAAACCATATTTCATTATTAAATATGCTGTTATGTTTGGATGAAAATTTTGTTTGTAGCCTACTTCCTTAAAACTTTTCATTAAATACTTATAACGACTCATAAATCCATGCATCTTTCTTTTACTTATTCTACCTTCAAATAAAAATTAGATTTAATTAGATTTGTTTTTGTTCAAAAAAAAATAGCTACCTTTTTTAGCATCATAAGATAGACTATTTAAAGTAGATATTGTATCTAACGGCTGATAGCCATCGCTTATATCTCGCCTGTTCAATGGACTCATTTGAAATATATAATTAAAAACTCTTTGATCTAATTGATATAAACATTCTCCTACTAGTCTTGAATCAACATATGATGGTAAAAATGAATCATCTTAAAAAATTCAAATTTAAGTTATTTTCACTCAAATATAAAAAAAAAAACTTCAAATAATTACCTATTTTATTACTAAATAACTTAACCAAATGAACTCCATGTTTATCAAAAAGAGTTGGTAACAAAACATAAACTTTCGATTGCTGCTTACTCGCACTTTCTTTAGGTTGATCTTTTTCAAGATATTTAGTTAATATATTTTTATGAGTTTGATATAAATTTTGAAAATTTTCTTCAAATATTTCCTGTGTTTTTTCTTGGTCAGATTGTATTTTTTCAGAAATTTCAGCCGTGTGATCCAAAGAAGTCGACTCATCTTCATTATCATAACTTCGATTATTATTTCTATTCTTAAAAGTAAGACTATCTAAGACCTCAGATCGAGATGTGTTTGCATGAACCAAAGACTCTATCAATTTTAAATTGGGCTCATTATAACTTTCCTCTTTATCCGATTTATTTAAAGAGTAAACTTCAAAATCAGATTCTTTGAAAGAACTATTTTCTTGAACTTCTTCTAAAATTAAACTATCACTCTTTCTAATATCTATTGGAGGTATTCTACATTCTTCAATAAAAATCTCATCAATTTGAATATGGCTTATTAGAGACAATGAATCAACACTTTTACTATTTAAATCAAAAATATCTGTCTGGCTCTTATTTAGTGAAATAACTTCATAGAACTTTTCTTGATCCATTTCCATGTCTTGATAATATTTTAAACTTACTGGTTCAATCAGAGTTTTATCAGAAAATGAAAGAGAATATTGAGTTTGCACATCATTCGAAGATTCCAAGTCCTCGATTAGACTTCTCGTATCTGAAATAGTCTTATTTAAGTTAATAGATAAATTCTTTCTTAATTTTAATCTGATTAAAACTCGTTTTAAAAAGGAAAATTTTCTTTTGAATTTTTTAGAAATTTTTTTCGATAGACTAAATCTCGGTAAATATTGTCGAGATTGTTTTAAAAGTTTAGGCAATGAATTTTTCAAAATTAAAGAGTTAGCAACTTCTAATTTTTTATTAGTTGCTGACTCTTTGTTGGACACTTTACCCTTAACTAAATTTTTATTTCTTTCAATAAAATTGATTTTATTTTTTGAGTCATTTTTGGAATTTAAAGAAGATCTTGGCTTATTGACTTTTGAGTTCGATCTTTTTAATTGATCATTTACAAGGGGTGACTTGGAAACAGTGGATTTTTTTAGACTAGGACGACTTATCTTCGACTCATTTTTAGCTTTTAATCCATTTTTTTCAGTAGTTTTGCCGATATTCATGACTTTATAAATCAATTCTTTTTTAAATAAAAGTAGAAATTTTTCACAATTATCTTTTTTTTTTCTTCAAGTTATGTAGCCTAGGATTCAATAAATTTATTTTTATTATCAAAATTTATTTAAAAATCAAAAATATATATTTTTTTCATAAATATATGAACCAATTCCTCTTCTACAAACAGGACATGTTTTGAACCTTTTGTAAATGTACTTATGCAAGCATTCGTAACAGAAGGAATGGCCACATTCAGTCTCCAAAATTTTTTCTGAATTTTTAAGCTCATCTAAACAAATTGGACATGTCTTCTCGGATATTCTCTTATTTTCATATTCTTTCAAAACATTCAATATATAATTTATCTCATCTGTAACTTTAAAACTAACCATTATGTTGGGCGATATCTGAATTTAAGACTCATTACTTACTTTTTTTAGCGTTTTGTTCGGAAAAAGATTTTTGGCTCTTCTCATAAATTTCTTAAAGATTTAAAGTTTAGAAATTAAGAAGAAGAAGTTTTCAATTATAAATTCAATAAAAAAGTTTAAAACGTTTTTTGTTTAAATTTGTGTAAAACTTCAAGGAGAATGTGTGTCTCTGTTCGTAAAAGCAATAAAAACCTCGTAATACTTTACTTTTACTCGCAATCCTAATTTCAAGTTACGAAAATGCAAATGACACTCATAGAAAAAACATAATTTAATTTTTAATTTCTGGATTATTAAAGAAGTTCTTTATAAATTCTCTATAAATCCAATTGAAAAAAAAAATTTTTTTCTAGCAGATTTTAATTCGACACACCACCAAACTGGAATTTAAAACAGTCGATCTTTGCTATAAAAAAAAAACTGATATAGAGAAAAACTCGTTATTAACAAAATCAAAATAAGTTTAAAAATTATATGAAATAACTACGCCTTAATATAACGAATTCGTATTTAACAAAAGGATATTTTTCAGAACCTACCCTTTCCTTATACCAAGGGTCGACTGTGAAAAATTTTCTAAAAATTCCTTACTTATTTTTAATTGATTAACTGCTTCTATGAAGTTTTCATAGGACTCCAAATGGTAAAAATTTTCCTCCATTAAATTCTTTTTAAATTAAAATGAATTTTTTAAATTGTTTATAATGAAAATAATTTCATAAAACTTGAACTTAAATATCTTCATAATTAGGCCAAATATTCTAAAACGCTCAGATGATTTTGGTCTTTACATTTTCTTTTCAACAAAATTCTAATGCTAATTTTTTTTGTGTAATCTTATTTAAATTATAATGAAGTCTTATCTTATCTAGGGAATAACTTAATGAATTAATCTTAAGAAAAATTTAAGAGGAATATAAGTCTTGTTTTTATGTTAAAAAAAAAGTGTCTGGTTTTTCTACAAATATCTACCAAGTATCTTTAAAGAAAAATTATTTTCAAGGTAAATTTAATTAATTGAAAAAATAGAAAAAATTCATTTTTTTTTTCAAAAAGATAAATATTGAAGAAAAAAAAAGTAACTATTCTTTTAATTTTTACTTCAATTTACCTAGTTGCTTATTATTTTCTAAATAGAAACTATTTAATGTTTTTGCTATGATTTGTCCTTAATCATGTAAAAGAAAATTTTTTTAAATTAGCAGCTCAATCTAAAAATATAAAAATAAAATTTAATTCAAAAATGAAAGAGATTAAACATTTTGAAATAAAACTAGACAAAGCTAAAGAATTATTCTATGCTGGTGAAAGAGTTAAAGGCGCTATTGAGCTTATACTTTATGATACAATTAAATTGAAAAGCATTAGTCTTAGAATAAATGGTTCAGGTGAGGTTACATGGTCGGTCTACACTAAAGAAACAACTATTAATAACCATGAAAATGAAGAATATTTTAAAAGAGAAATAATTTTATTATCGGCTGAAAATAACAAGGATTTGCTATTAGAACCAGGAAAATATTCATTTTTATTCGATTTTTTTCTACCACTTAATTTGCCTTCTAGTTTTAAAAATCATATAGGAAAAATCGAATATGAACTAGAAGCATGTATTGAAAGATTTGAGCTTAAAAAATATTTGACTAAAACAATAACAATTTTTAGTCGCTTGGACTTGAATAGTAGACCTAAACTTAGAGAACCAGGAAGAATAAGCGACGATAGAATTATATTCAATGATATTTCTCCAATTTTTGCTGAGCTTAAAATAAAAAAACGTAAATTAATTTTTTGTTTGGAAAAATATAGAAAAAGTAAAAAGAATTTTTTTTTTTAATTAGGCGGATTTATCCCGAATGAAAACATAGACTTTGAAGTGTTAATAAATAATAAAAGTAATAAAGAATTGAAAGAATTAAGTGTAAGCTTAATTCAGTGTGTCAAATCATTTAGAGGTCTATTTACAGATTCGAAGGTTGTATCATCAATCAATTACAAGAATAGATTAGAGGATAATTTGGTAAAATGGAATGGTTCAATTTTAGTTCCTTTGGTATGTCCTACTTCTGAGACTACAAGAATAATGGAAGTAAGCTATCAAGTTGAATTAAAATTTGGAATTCTTGGAAGTAACAAAAATCTGATAATTCCCATTACTATTGGATCTATTTCATATAAGAATATTTAATTTTTTTTTCACTTTGGAAAATTTTATAATTAAATAAATGAAATCAAAAATTAATATTTAAATTTTGCTATCCAAAGTTTTGAAATCGAATCAGAATTTGAAGCAAATTTTTTATTTGAATATTTTAAAAGAGCTAAAAATAGAGGTTTAGTAATAAAGAATATCCGAAGAGGGAACTCCGACATTTAAAATTATTTATAATCAGATAATAAGTCCAACTTAATTTTTATAAATGATTAGGAATCAAACATTTTCTCACCTGCACCATTTAGTTTAAGATTCTATTTTTGTGAAAAAAATATCTGCATAACTATAACCAATATAGCAAAAGCGAAAAATGTTCAAAAAGAAAGTTTGGTCAAAAAGAAAAAATCATTAGCTTCTTTTCCAAATTTTGCAGAAAATCACGTGATTTCTAATGAATTTAGTAAAAAAAAGCTTAAAATATGATTTAGATAGATTTATTTAGATCTAATAAGAAAAAATTCAAAAAATATTCTCAAGATTAAAAAAAATGTCTTGTTCCATTTTAAATTGGTGGATTCGTTTCACTTAACATTTGCCAATTTATATTTTTTAAAAAATTGTGATTTTTTAATTGTAAATATCCATCTGGTTCAATTGCACCCAGTCTTTGATTTGGCTCTATAACTACTAATTTTTGAATTAAATCTTTTGCTAATTGATCGAAATTATCTTCAAATGTGAACGCTAGTTTTACTATTTTTTGAAAAATGTCATACTCATGACTTGAAAAAATAAATGAAAAAAAAAATTTTTTCAAATTTTTTAAGTTTTTTTTTTACTTTCCAGTAAATAGATGTTTTCCGGTCAACATTTGATAAACAATACATCCAAGAGCCCATAAATCGGTGCCTATATGTGGTGCTTTTCCGTTTAAAATTTCGGGTGAAACATATTGAGCTGTACCGACAAATGAATTTTTTCGTCTAACTGGCTTTGATTCTTCATCTTTTTTTTCCAACGGATCATCTATAATTCTCGCTGTACCGAAATCTGTTAATTTTATATGAAAATTTTCATCTAATAAAATATTCTCAGGTTTTAGATCTCTTTGTATAAATTTTCAAATTAAAAATAATTTATTTTTTAAATGAAATAAAAAATACCTGTGAATTATTTTTTTTCCATGCATAAACTCTAAAGCTAGCGTTATTTCAGCAGTGTAAAATTGAGATTTTTCCAAAGATAATTGCTTGTTTTTTTGTATAAGTTGTAATAAATCGCCATTAGAACAATATGACAAACCAAAGTCTTCAAAAAAAAATTCAAAAAGATATTTTTTCAATGTTTTAAATGTTTTAAATTTTTACATAAACTATCCTGATCTTGAAAAGTGAAGTACAGTTTGACAAAAAATGGATGATCTCTTAAATATTCCGATAAAATCCGTTTCTCCAAATGAATATATTTCGTCTTATTCTCTTTAATTATTTGGTATTTGCTACATTCCTTGACTTGAGAAAGTAAAAAATTACTTTATAAACTCAATATAATTTAACTATTTAATAAATTACTGGCAAAATGTTGTCCTGATTTTTTTTCCTTGACTAGATGAACCTTTAATATTAGCAAATATTTTCAAATCTCAACTTTTTCAAAAAGTAGTTGAAATATATTAAAATTACAGTTGAGAAAGATCCTTCTCCAATTTCTTTTATAAAGTCAAAGTCGCCTCTTGTTTTCAAGACAGGAGTTTCCTTTTTAAAAGAAAATTAAATCTATTTTGTAAATATGGTCTAAATTGAAAAAAAACTTGCTTTTTCTGCCTCTGTCATTTTTTGAAATTTATCAAATATTAATATAAAATTTTTATCAACAAAATTTCTAACTTTCAAAGATTCAAAATTCATGATTTAAATTTGATAATCACATGACTTGAATTTATTTTTTTTTTGTTTAAGAAAAAAAAGCTGCATCCTCATTGATTTTTTTTCAAAATAGTCTTAACTTTCAATTGCAAAAATGAATACTGAAGTAAATAATTCTCAAGTATTTTCTAATAATAAAACCCATCATTTAAAATAATTAATGTCTTTTATTTTTTTTAAGGAACCAGGTAATTCGCGTTTTAAAAGCTGCAAACTAAAGTTAAAATAAAAAAAAAATCTTTAAAGATTCAAATGAAAATGAAGAAGAGAGTATTTACGAGACAAATACTGCAACTCAAAATAGAAATTCATTCCTTACTGATTTAACCAATTTTAATTACAACTATTCTGGACCTGACAAAAAAGTTACTTATATAAAATTTTTGAATTAATAGTCCAATTTGTATCCAATTATATTTATATTTTCAAGTTATGTTTTGTTGGAAATGATTCGGAGTTTATACCTTCGGAAATAATATACGAATTCGGTCTTAAAACACTTATATTAGACATAAGCTTTAATTACATGAGGTAATATATTTCTAATTTTAATTTAACAAATTCGAATTTCAATTTTTTCTTAAGTGACTTAAGGGACCTAGAACAATTCCCAAATTTAGAAGAGCTCATTTGTGACAATAACAACATTAGTGAAAATACGAATTTTCCACATTTAGAAAATTTAAAAATATTATCATGTAACAAAAATCAAATTGAAGACATTCACACGTTTATCGATAAGGTTAAATCCTTATTTCCCAATTTAACATATTTGAGTTTATTAGGAAATAAAGCATGTCCAAATCAATTGATTGATTTAAACAAAGACGAATTTGATTATTCAAGATATCGCAAATATGTCATTTTTAGATTGAAAAATTTGAAATTTTTAGACTGTTATGAAGTGACTAAGACAGAGAGGGAAATTGTCGATAGAGATTCAATGTTTTATGAAGTAGTAAAAGCAGAAGATACAATTGAAATAAATGAAGAGGAAAACTTGAAAAATGGGTACACACCATTACCTGAAAAAAATATAGAAGAAACTCCTCATGGTACTTTCGGTTATTCGAAATACGTTTATTATGGTAAACAATCAGAAGGAAATAGATTTATTAGAAATGATGATTTATAATTTTTTTTGTAAATTTTTATTTATATTTAATTATTAAACCAAATAAAAAATTTAAAAAAAAAAAGGTTTTTTTTAAGCTTAAAAAGTGGTATTTTCAACCGAATTGGATTTTTTACTTGTTTCATCATTCCAAAATTTCTCAACTCTTTGAATTATATTTTGATTTTCTTCACGGAGCTCTTTTTGCCATTGGCGTAATTCTTGTACTTCTGGATCGCGTCGGACCAAATAACCTCGGAAAAATGCTTGAATTTTTAAAGCTGCTTCTTCTTCTGTCCATACTAATGACTTTGGTAAAGCAGGTCGAGGACTTAAGAAAAAAATTAATTAAATATTTTTTTTTATTTGAAAAAATAATTATTACTGTATTTGAAGCCATTCTTTGGCAAATGGTATGTCATATAGGCTCATTAGTTTCCTTTCATCTGTCTCATATCGACTCACAAAAGGATTATTTCTAAAATTTTTGAGAATTAAATTCTATTGTTTTGCTCTAATTCAAAATAAAACTTACTGATACAAATAAGTAGTTAAGAAATCACAAGCATTAAAAGCAGTTCTTTTTCTCTTTATAAAAAAATTAGAATAAATTTTACAAAAAAGAGATTAAGAGCAAAATATACTTCGAAACATTTGTAATTTTTGGCTTCATGTAGCATTTTCTCAAGAGCTGGTAAAAGAGTAGGAAAAACGAAATTTTCAATAAATTCTCTTTCTGTACATTTATCTCTATCTATTTTCTGTTCATTGTTGCTACGAGCTGTATTTTTAGCCTTAAATGGTTCTAATGTGTATCCGAAACAAGCCGAATGAGAATTTGCTACATCAATATCTTTCTGAATATAAAAAATTTAAATATTTTAAAATCAATTAATTTAAAAGAATTTCTACTATTAAATTTTCATCGTCAAGTAAAGTTTTCTCATAAGAATAACCATAAAAAATTGGACTGTATTTAGTTGGATCGAAATCGTTTACACTTTCATTCTTAACAATTGGGTTTTTTTTCTTTTCGAAATCTATTAATTTTTAGTTTGAGATTAAAAAGCAAATATTTATTGTTTCACTAAAATGATACCTCTGCAAATCTCTTCCCAAAGATTTTTAGTTTCTTTGACTTTTAGGACCGGCATCCTTGTAATAATTAGGTACTTTTTTTTATTAAAAAGTCTATAATTAAAACAAATTTTGAAGTAAAACTAATAATTTTTTAAATTACTTTGTTTCCATGGTAACATTATAAGCAAGGAAATTTATTTTAGTCTTTGAAAGTTAAAATTTCTTAAAAATTTTTTAAATGGATTTTTTCAAACTTCTAAACGCCAAAGTCTGAACTAGTAATATAACTTTGAAAAATCTTAATAAAGATTAACCATTAACCTTTTTTTTCAATGCCCAATTATATCAAGTAAGTTGGTGTTTATTTTAGAATTTTACTTGTACTTTAATCAAAAAATTTACAAAAGTACCGTAAACTCGCCCAAACAACCCCGGGGTTTAAAATCGTAAATTTGTTTTTTAACCCCGTGTTTAACACGGTTTTTGGACACTTTTACAGAATGCTTTTAAGCCAGTCCTAAAACTGAAATTTCTTTATTTATGTAGTATTAAACATGTGAAAAATATATATTTTTTTAATAATATTTCGAATAAAATTTAATTTATTTTTAAATTTAGAAAAAAATTATATTTTTTACATGTTTAATACCGCATTAAAAAAAGAAATTTCAGTTTTAGTAACGACTTAAAAGCATTCTGTAAAAGTGTCCAAAAACCGTGTTAAACACGGGGTTAAAAAACAAATTTACGATTTTAAACCCCGGGGTCGAACATGCGAGTTTACGGTAATAGTCAAATCACCATTAGGTCGAATCCATGAAAAAGTATAAATAAATAGTCGAAAACATAGTCCGTGAGCTTTGTTCATGGTCTTGCGTGAAAACAGAGACAATTTTCTTCTTTTCGAATCGTTAGGTATGGGTATTCAAAAATCAAAACTAAAATTCTATATGTTTTATATTAAATAAATTAAAACATATTAATTGAAAAAAAAAAGGCCTTAAGTTCGATTTAGACAACTTAGTCGGATCATAAATTTTTATTTATATTTTTTTTTATTTTTCTTGCATAAAAAATAAAGTTATTTCTACTATCTCAATGATTTCTATTTTTAATTAAAGCTAATGAGTTTCTCTACAATTCTTGGAAACCATTGTGTTAAATAATTTTATTATCTAATATGGAATTCTCAAATGGAAACAAGGAAATTAAAGATTAAACATTTTAAGATTATTATTTTTTAAATTTGCATTCTAGCTGTTTATAGAGCATTATATTTAAAAATAGTTTGACGAAAATTTTCACAGAAATGATTCATGAGTTATCATTTGTAATCCAGTTTTTTGAAATTAACTGGTTACATTGAATCTTTGAATAAGATTTTTTCGTTCATTTTTATCAAATAAATGATTCGATAGATTGACAAAACGAATTTCTGATAACCTTAAGAGTTTTCTCTTATCTTTATCATACAAAAATTAAATCCTCAAAAATTAACAAAAAAATTTATTTCTTTAAATTAAAATAAATCGGGAGATAAAATAAAAAAAATAAATAAAATAAATAAATAAAATGAAAAAAATAATGAGACGCTCTATGCTACAATTCTATGAAAATATAGTAACTACTTCTCTACCAGAACCTCGTACTAAAAGAACTCTATTCAAGCCTTCAGTAGCTGCATTTATGTAAGCCATATCTTAAAAAAAAATAATTCAATATTAAAAAATAATTAATTTAAGTGATTCAAATTAAATTACAATTATAATCTGCGTTTCCAGAGACTCTTGGTGGTGCTGGAATATTCATTAGAACTAAACTAGAATCTTTGGATTTTTCCAAGATTTTTTTATTTAATTCAACAGCTGAATGCATTTTACGTATTGTGTCTGTTTGAAAAATGGAAGGTCGACGATTGTCTCTTGTCGGTGAAAACGTATATTGATTACTCTCAGTGTGAGAATTCATTTCGTTTTGATTTAATTTATTCAATTGATTATTGAGCGAATCAGATTTGTCCATATTTTTGTTAACACTACTTCTCCGTACTCTTTCCATTAGCATTTGTGGTTCTTTTTCAACTTTGCTTTCTTTTAATTTCATTTCTTTGACAAGCTTTTCTCTTTCATGTAATTTCAACGTTTTTTCATAAGTATATGCCGAAATTTCAGCATCATTCTAAATTAGAAATATTTAATCTTCAATTTTTTTATTTTTTTTTTTAAATGATTACCATCTCAATTACATCGACTTCAGAATCAATTCTTAAATAATACATATATTGTACTAAATCATTTTTAATATGAACACTATGCTCATTTTCTCTAGCCACGGTGAACAATCTTAATTTACATTTTTGCCATATTTTGTGTCGTTTAAGCAAAAAGACAATTAATAGCAAAAGTCCACCATCGTGTATAATCCACCATAAGTCAATAGTACCATTTTGAATTTCTAATTTTGAATCTACTGGCCATGAATCGATTCCTTTAGTTATTATGATAGCAGAGCCATTTACATTGCCAAATCGGAGAGTTTCTTTCAAATTAAAAATTAAATCATAGAATTTTTTTGTCCATTTTTTCTATAAATTTTAAAAAAGTATTTATTTAATAAAAAAATCACTTACGCACGAAAGAGCCCAAGCCTAAAGTATTTGAATCTTCATCATCATCGATTCCGTTTGAATCGAGATTTCTCGAAAAAAAGTCTTTATTCCATCTATCGGGCCAATTAATCACTATAGTATTATGTCTTAATCCACCCAGACCTTCTGTTTGAATCAAATGACATAAACCATCTTCTATATTTGAAGCCACTAAACTATCACTGAATCCCTTAGCTTTGTATTGTGTCATTGTTTTTTTCAATTTCTAATTTATTTAATATTTTAAGTTTATTTATTTTTCTACAATTGAAATTAACATTATAAATCAACTTACATATTTACAAGCTTTGGCCAATTTATGATCCTTAATGTAGTCGCCATAGACAACACTAGCTGATACAAAAAGACCTTTACCAGCTTTTAATTGTGATGCAAAAGCAAAGCTTTTAGGATTTTGAATAGTGACATCATATTCTGAATATTCATTAGGATCACTATGAGATGAATCACTTTGTTTTTTGTCAGACTGATAATTACTGTTTTTGTTAATGTCACATTTTGCAAGTAGTAAAATTTGTGGACGCCAATTTTTCACATGTGGTGGAGCTTCTTCTAATTTTAATAATGCAAATCTAGCTGCAGACATTGACAAACCCTGAATACCATCACCCCATTCTTTTTCAGCTCTAGTTTAAAAAGAATTATTTAAACTTGAAAATATTTTTTTTTAAATAAGTTCGAAATAATGCCTTAAATTTTTTTAATGTTTTTAAGTTTCTTTTCTTTAAGTTGAATTTTAGTTTCTTTTTTCTTTTATAGTATTTGGAAATCATATTAGTTTTTTAAATACAAGTTAAAATCGACTCACCCTTTAAATTCGATATACTTATAAATGACTATGGCTACTAGGATAGAAATTAGTGCATAGTACCATCTAACAATAAACATAATTAAAATGCATAAAAATAGACCAATTAAAGATAAAATCCAATGATAGTATTTATATCTAGGTCTCCAATTCGGTGTCTTTAAAATAGTTTGTAAGGCGCATGCCATATTTATAAAGCCATAACACATTAAGAAGAACATAGCAATTAATGGTGTAAGATAATCGACATTACCAAGTAATATGCCGCACCAACATAAAGCCAAAGTTACAACTAATGCTCTAAATGGTTCACCACGGTAGCTTTTAGCGAATGGTCTTAAAAAAGGTATTATGTCATCATTAGCAACAGCTTGTAAAAGTCTTGGTGCACTCGTTAAACTTTGTAAACCAGCTCCAAATGATGATAAAAAAGCTCCAACCATAATGACCCATTTATTCGGCCATGCAAGCACAGAAACAACTAGTTTCTTATTAATACTATCTCCGAACTTGTCTCGCAGTAATAAACCATCAATACATGAGGCGAATGTGAATACATTTGACATGTAAATAAATGATGTTACAATTACAGCGGCGATTGTACCGCGTGGTATACTCCGTGATGGATCTTTTAAATCACCCGATCGATTAGAACCGGCCATTATACCTGTCACTGAAGGAAAATAAATACCAACTAATATTAAAAATGAGGTAAATTCTTTGCTTAGAATTTCCGTGTCTGCTAGACCTTTTTCGCCAGGTAAAACTTCATCTTCCTCCATATAATTCTGTTTGTAATTCTCTTTTAAAAAAAAATAATTAATTGAAAAATTTTTTTTTTTAAATTAAAAAAAAAATTTACCCTGTATTGGTTCACTGCTCGAAATACCAGGAATGCCTGGTTTTAATCTAACACTATCTTCCATTTCAAAAAAGCGACATAAATGCGCATATTTTTGAGTAATGTAATCATCTGCTACGTATTCTTTATCACCAACGTCTCTTCGCTTAATTGAATGATTTGAAAATTCATTTTTTTTTAAAGCATCATAATAAGGACCACAATAGGCTTTCCATAGAGGACACAAAAAGCTTTGATTTTTCGATGTATCAATACATTCTTTTTGATTGTGACAATAGCCTTGATTATTTAAAACATAAGAGTCATATCTAATAAGTCTAGTATTATTAAAAACACAAATTCTTTAAAGGCAAAATAAAAACATTTATTTTATTTAGATAAAACAAAAAAAAAATTAAAGATAAATCTTACTGTAAATCAGGTGGCGAAAAAGCGCTTTTAATAACTCCAGCGTAAATACATACGACAGATAATAAAACGGCTATTAAAGATATTGGCGCTAATTTACTCACAAATTTAATGCCTATAAATACACATAGGCCTATAATTATTAAAAATAATGAACCATAAATACGAAAATTATGAAAAGCATCCGATTGGATTTCAATGTCACCAATTAGAGTACATTGTGGACACATGTATTTGAGAAATATTTCGACTGCTCCGACTATATACATAGAGCCGGCGACTGTATTGCCAAGATAGAATAAAATACCAACCGCGCCTCCGAATTCTGGACCCAAAGAACGTGATATCATAAAATAGGGACCACCAGCTGGAACAATACCATTTGTGGCTATGGCGCTAGTCGAAATTGCCGTTAATAATGTCTTTTTTTTTAAATATAAAAAAATATATTTGATGGTTATTTAGAGATCATTTTAACAACTTACACATGAGCAACACAATAAAAGAATTAAAAATGCTTGTATGGCACCAGCGACTCCAACTATCCATGAAGCTCTTATAAATAAAATAACACCGAATATATTTTGGACACATGGTAAAAACACGCCTAATACTGTTCCTAATTTATTTGGTTTCTAATTAAATAATCAAAATTAAAAATAAGATAATTAATAAAATTAAATTATTATTTGGTATATAGTGACTTATAAATTGCTACCTGGAATTTCTTACTATAGAATTAGACATTAAGCTTATTTGTTACTATCGTATTTCCTCGTGCAAGTGAGGCGCGATATTTTCACAGAATACATTTAGATTGCGTATGTCATTTATTATTGTTTTAGAGAAAAAATAATTAAAATTACTCAAATAAAGTGAAATTTTAATTTACCGTAATATCTTGCAAACAAATGCATGCATTAAAAACCAAAATTTTAAAAATAAATGCGTCAAAAAAAGCTATTTTTAAAGCGATTGGTAAAACCTAAAATTAATCAAAACATAGTTATATACTGTTGATTAGATTCTCTTTTAGAATATGTGGTAAAAAATTAAAAATTCTTTTATTTGGAGACGCATTAATTGTCAAAATTTTAGATTTTAATGCAATGCGTTCATATACAAGGTATTATGGAAATATTACCGTATTTACTCGAAATTACGAAAAATTCTAATTATTTTTTAAATAGAACTGCTTTTTTATTTTTAATTCTATTAATTTTCAATTGATTTTGAATTAGAAACTTAAATTTTATTCTTTGATTTGAGTTATTTCTTGAAAAAAAAATCACTCGATTAGAAGACTTTATTTGAGGAACCGATACATTCTTAACTTTCTCCTATTTTTGGCTAATCCTTTTTCAGGAAATACGGTATATTTTTTTAGTGGAGATTTTACGAAAAAAATTGGGTGGGTAGGGATAATTCTGTTATCTTGAGTACAACTTATTAATTTAGAAAGTATTTAAAATTTAAATAAAACATATTTTTCGAAGGTTTTCTCGTCTCAAATATAATCTTTTCGATTTTTTTATCGTATTTATTCAAAATTAAGAAAAATTCGGGTTATTTTTTTTCATATATAAAATATTTTATATTTATTTTCAATTTTTCTTTCATATAATAAAAACGTTAGAAGCCGTTAGATAGTGTTAGATGGCGATTTTTACAAGTTAATCGCCACCACTGTATTTTCGTTATATTCTTAATTTCGAGTAAATATGGTAAGTTTTCTTGTATTTGAAGAAATAAGGTTTATTTGATACAAAAGGATCTTGATGAGATTATTTTAATTATCTTAGGAAAAATTGGCAATAGTAACTTTATTTAATTTTGTGACAGTTTCTAAAATCAATGATCTAATAACTTTTTGATCAATTTCCAAAAATTAATTGTGAACAACATAAATCGCATAACAAGATACATTTATAATGTCTAGCGAAGATTAGATGATTTAATTCTAAAATATTTTCACAGTGTTTGTAATAGAAAATGCTTATTTAGACGCTTGGTTTAAAATAATCATTTATATTTACAGATCTTTATACATAATAATAAAGATCGAAATGAAAAAGAAAAAGTTAAATGGAATTTCAGATTTAAGTGATTATAAAATAGGTATTTCAATCGAACTTTTAAAAAACTTAACAAGAAAACAAAATCACTATACTTTCGCTTTTAACAGAATTTTTTGAAGATTTTTAAACAAATTCAAAAATGAAAAAAAATAAAAAAATAATAAAAAAAAAAATAAAAATTTTTTTCCGAACTTTCCGCATTTTTTTCGCAATATTTCGCATTTTCGGACCTTAAAAAAACGCATTTTTCGTTGTCTCTGACCATAAGGAAAAAAATATCTCCATGATGATGTTAAATAAAAAAATAAGAATCAAAATTTAAATTTATTAGTTTTGTGTTTTGTCCTTTTTTTAGTGTCTTTATCTACATAGGTCAAATAGCCCTTTTTGAGTGCGTTGTTTATTTTTGTTAGCCTTTTTTGATTTGCTAAACGTTAGCGTGTTCTTTTGGAATGTTTACCAACTTTTTTTTATAAATATTATATACTTAAATCTTTTTTGAATTGAAAGGCTCAATCTCAATTAAACGGATCATCGGGATACTTTAAAATTTTGCAAATTTATTCATTATTGAATAAATTAAGAAATTTTTTTTGATACAGCACAGCTGATGAAAAAATGGCGAACCGAATTCGTACCGAACCGTACCGTACTAAAGCGTACCCGTACCGTAGACCGTACCGAACTCCGTACTAAAAAGCGTACCAAAAACCGTACTGAAAAGCGTACTAAAAAGCGTACCAAAAACCTACTGAAAAGCGTACCAAAAACTGTACTTAAAAATTTGAGAAAAAAGGTTCAATTAATTAATTATAAGGAAAATTTTACGTAATTTTACGTAAAATTACATTTCAAGTAAAATACCCTAAAAACGCTTTCTTTTCCTTTCGTGAGAAAGGAAGGTTTCGAAAAAATGCGATATAAAATATTTGTTATTTTTGATTGTTTTCTTCAGAGGAAGAGGAAAAGAAGATTTGAAGAAGAGTCGAGGAACAAAATGCGAACAAATAATTTTAATTTGTACTGTATTTTGAATTTAAAAAATTTTTATTTGATTTTAAACATGGTTTTTTCAAGAGTCAAATTCGATTGAAACTCAAATAATTTATCAGTTAATTCACCTTCATTTCATTCCAAAACAACTTGGTTCAAATCAGGCGATCTTGGTGGAGAATGTTTCTTATTTTTTTATTTCAAAATTAAATTGATTTCTGTTGTTTGGGCGTAAAAAAACCTATTTTTTTCTAGAAAAGGTCTGCAATCAATCGATCGTTGTCTTGATGAAAATAATAGGCAAAATCATAATTAATGTACTAAAAGGCAATAGAAAATCAGACAAAATCTCATTGTAGAATGGTATTTTTAAGCTCAATCTCATTAGATCAATTCAATTTTGAAATATAAAAAAAAAAACGTTCTAAACCAAGATCATCTGATTAGAACCAGAATGAGATGCTTTGGCATGAAAATAAGGCAAAAAATTTAAATAAATTTTTTTATTCAACTTCAATTTTTAATAGACTATTATGGGACACCCGTTATATCGCCAAAATATTCTTTAGCCAATATTTTAATAGCCACTTTTTAATTCCTATTTTATTTTATTTCCAAAATAAAAATAAGAAACTATCGCCAGTTTATATTATCTCCAAAAAATAAATAAGTTACTATTGCAAGTTTATATTATTTCTAAAAAAAAAATTAGAATTATTCGCCAAATTATTTTATTTCCAAAATAAAAAAAATTGCTAATATTTTTAATGCTAAAAACCTTGAGATAAGGAATTTCAAGATGGCGTCACTTTGCTCCAGGTTCAAGATTCTACTATTGAATTGGTATTCAAATTAATTAAGCATTTTTAAAGTTTTAATTTTAATTTATCCTTTGTTAGTTCGTTTAACTTTATTAGAAGCAAATTTTTTTACGAAAGTACCGTATTTCCTCAAATAGAAGCAAGGGGCTCACGGTTTTTCAACAATTTTTTCACACCTTTACTGTTTTTCAACAATTTTTATAACGAAGAAAAAAAGGCGGAGACTTACTTTTTGATTTACAAATAATCGAGTTTTGACTGTACTGGCAATAGATTACTATAAAACATAAGTTTACGTAAACGATAAATTTACTAAGCAACTAAAATATTTTCAGAATTTTTTCCAGATAAGCTTTATCAAAATATGAATATCGTTTGATGAAGAAAAATTTACTTCAAAAATTTTTTATAAATTTTAAAAATCTTTCGATCGCAGTTTTAATTTATATAATAAAAATTGACAGATTTTTTAAATTTCGCAAGAAAAACAGTTTTCTCTGCAATTTTACACGCCATTTTAAAAAATCCAAAACTTAATACACAATTAAATTTTTACAATTTTGTGAAGACTTTGAAAGCAGCTGCAGATAATTTTGCTTAGACTTTTATGCAACCTTTTTTATCGTAAAAAGTACATTTAAATACTTTGCAGAGCGATTTTTGTTAGCAATTAAAATAAGAAAAAGAAAATTTACTAAAAACTTTAACATGTCATCTTTTTTAATATATAACAAAAAAACTTACTTTAATTTGTTTGGAATTTTTATCGTCTTTATTAGGAGGAATAACACTATTAAAATTTAATATGCTGCTTAAAAAATTTCCTAAAGGCCTCTGTTGATATTCCTAAATACAATTAAAAATACAATTAAAAATTTACTACTTGTTTTATAATGCTATAAAAATACTTCATAAAGTTCTAGGTTATTTGAATTAGGATTCAATGGTATTCGAACTTCTTCATTATTTGAACTAGCTTCATTTTGCTTGAACGAGTCTGTGCTCATTTTCTTATCTTGAAAAAAAAAATAATAATAATAATTAAGTTTGTTTTTTCTTCCATCGAAACATCGCTTTTTCGATCATTTTCATTTTATACTTAAGAAATATACTTAAATAAGATATTTCGAAAAATAAGTTGTTTTTATTTGTATGATCCTCATCAATAAAAAAAAACAACAACAACAAAAATAATAAAAAAAAAAAGAACAAACAGGAACTACGTCAATTTTTTTTAACTTAGCTTTGAGTTAGATATGACTTCAGGCTGTTTAAAACTTCCATAATTATGACTAGAAATTATTAAAAGCTCAACCATACTCATGAATCTTTTCCTATTCTTTTTTAATTTTATGATATTAAGTGTATAGATAATCAGAGAGAAAGTTTTTCTTAGTTTTGTCGAATTTATAATTAGTGTCAATACGAGATAATTGAAGTTTTATTAAGTAAAAAAAAAAACAGAACGGAATTTGAAGCATTTCATCAAGAAATAATTTTCTTTTCTTTTTTTTTTATTCACTTGAAGCGAGTTAAATTAGATTTTTTTGTAATACAAGTGAATTGTTTTTTAAAAAAAAATTATAATGCATGTAAGTTACGGAACCCCTATCAAGAAAAAAAACAACAACTTATTTCTTGATTGAAATATTTATCCATTTATTATCGCCCTAAATTTAAAAAAAAATGTCTCTTTTTTATGATAAAATTAATGTAATATTATCTCATAATTAGACTCGTGGGATTTTATTATCTCCTAATATTTAAAAAAAAAAACCTTCTATTTTTTTATGATTATAGAAAAAACTACTTGTTTTCAATCGTGTTTTTATAACAAAGCGATTAGAAAATATACTAAATCTCTAAATTGCTTTAATAACGCTTAAAAGAAATTAAGTTTTGTTTAATATTCAATTATTTTTGCCTAAATTAACTCTATTTGGTTGAAGCTGGAAAATATTGGTTTTTTGTTTGCTGAGAAAATTAATTTTTCTTTTTTATTCGATAAAATTTTTACAAATTAAAACGTGAGGAAAGACGATTTAATCGTCTAAAATCGTTAAGTAATATGTTTAAGAAGAGGACATGATTTATTTAAAGATTAATTATGTTTAATTTTAGACATGCTTTTATTAAAAATTGGTTATTGCTTGTTTAATAATCTCTGGATAATTAAAGTAAAGCAACAGAAAGCTCTTATACACTCTTGAGAAATTCTTGGTTAATAAAAACTAATCAGTAGTTCTTTTTTTTCTAAATGAATTAATTGTAGTTATGAACTATCTTTATTTGTCACGATTGCGTTGCTCTTTTTTTTTTTGCTCAATCTCAAGTTTTTTGTTGTTGTTTTTATTACTGAAAGTGGCAAAAATTTATAAAGCATAATTTACAAAAAATCATAAAGCTATTTGGAAAAAAATTATACAACCTCACCTCGATTTTGTTAACTGTCTCGGTAACGTCCAAAATGTTAACAAAATCAAACGTTAAAAAATTCGAGTAAAAAATTAAAAGACTATGTTGATGAGCGTCATTTCAAAACTGTTAACAATTTTGAGGGTAAACAAAATCGAGATCAGACTGTATCACATCAAGAATTATAAAATAATAGCAGTATGCATTTTTCTCTAAAAATTGAATCAAAATGATAGTTTCGGATGAAGACGTTTTTAGATGGTGAAAGAAATTGATAACTACATTCACAAAAATTCCATTCTTTTATATAAACGCCAAAATCTTGAGTTTTTCTAAATAATTTTTCAAAAAATATTGTAAATGGTTATTTTGACTTATATGTATTTAACCAATTGATTTCCTATTAAGCTTAGAATAACAGAAAATCATATTAAAACTTACACTATAACTTATAGAAAATAATTAAAAAATATACTGAATGATCGAGTCTAGTTTTTCCTGAAGTATTCTTAAAATTATAAGAAAAGAAAAACAGAGTATTATTTGTCTTAAACCATAATTAAATATAAAAATCATGTAATTTAAGAAATGAAAAAAACTCATGTAAATTCCCATATTTGTTCAAAAAAATTTATATATATAAATCACTTAGATTTCTTCCGGATTTTATAATAAATTTATTTTTCATTTAATATCTAACTTAATCGATTATAAAGCTAAAATTTCTAATATAGATTAAAAACGCTTGCTAAGATTTTATTCTCTAATAACAATTTCTCTTCTTTTCTGCCTTAGCGTCGTTTTAAATAAAGTAAGTAAGAAAAAAAGAAAGACTTTGTTTGTTTTAATGATGGAAATTAAAGTGGCAAAAAAATTATTATTTATGTAATCTACTATTGAGTATATAAGCTTTTCAATTTTAAATAGTTAATTTAAATTAAATAAATCTCAGAAAAAAAAAGCTCTACCTAAAAATAGGAATTTGAAAGAGAAAAAAAAAGTTTGTTTACCAATTAATAAATGGTCTTCGCTTGCTTTTTCGACTAAAAATTTCACTTTATGATGTTGTTGACGAATGGGCTCATTTGTGTTATCGTTTAATTGTTGTATTGAGTTTTTAAGAGAAAATTTTACTTCTGAATTTGTTGCCATTTTGAGATTTTCTTAATGCTGTAAATTTAAATTGAAAAAAAATCAAATCATTTTAAATTTTTTTTTAATTTTCTAAAAAAAACAATTAAAAAGTTATGTAATTTAAAAAAAAAGAGAACTATTCTTTTTCAATTTAAGTCATGCTTGAAATTTATTGTTTTTTTACTTAGATTAAATATTACTGGTTTTATCTAATTAACCTTTTGTATTTTGTTTAAAATTTTAATTAAATTAAAATCTCATATCTCGTAGAATTAATAGCTTTTTTAAAAGGAATAATACTTTTTATAAATTACTTAGTAAAACAAATAATTTCAAGATCATTTTTTAGGTTATGAAGAACCCGTTTTTGTAATTAAGGTTCATAAGCATATTTGGTTTTTATTTTGATTAATTTTAATCCACGAAAAAATACAAAATTCTTATTTGATATTAAATATATTTTTCGGGTAATTTTTTTTTCCAATAATTTAATATGTATACTTATACAGTACCCGTAAACAAAAAATCTGGAAGAAAAAAGCGTTTAAACAGATTGAAATAACGTCATCAATTAAATGCGTTTAAACAGAATAAAACTTTAAAAAATGAGTAAAAAATTTTATCTTTAAAAATATTTCGCAAATAAACGCGTTTAATTTTTAAATTTATAGAATCAAAACGCGTTTTTTTGCCGACAAACGCGTTTAATTTCTGACGTTTTTTGATATGTTTAAACGCTTTTTTCTTCCTGTTTTTTGGTTTACGGGTACATCCTCAAAAACAAAATTAACGCTCTGTTTAAATAATGCTTACACAACGCATGGACAAAATGAATCAGAACTCAAAACATAATAAAAAATACACATAAACATTTCATAACATACACAAAAAATCATAAATGTTTCCGTAATTTTCTGTCTTTAAATGTATATGTTTTGTTTCGATTTTTGTTTTTGTTCTGTCTTGCTTTTGCTTCGAAAGTAAATTAAATATGATCATATTTTGGTTAACTTTGTATGGATTGTACTGTAAAGAAAATCTCTTATCTACAAATCAAATTTAAGTTTATTTTTTATCGCCACCAGGAAAAATTTCAATTATTTAAAAAAAAAACTATCTTTTATGCAATATGGTTCTTTTAACTCTGACTTAATCTTAGCTTAAAATATTTTAAATAAATAAAAAGGAAATAAATTATTATTCAAATTTATTGCAGTATTTTTATTATAAAGTGTAATTTGTAATTTTATTGTAAAATATCTTATATTTTTGGGAACTTATTTCTTGTATAGGGAAAAAAGAGCCTAACTCTTGAGCCGACAGATAGTGATTTTGCCGCCTTAATAACAATTAAGAAAAAAAAAACATATTTTTTTATATTGCTTTTCTTAATCAATTTTGTGCTTTCGATTTTATAATTTGGACCTTGTTTTTTTTCGCATATTTTTTCAATATTTTTTTATAATTTTCAAAAAATAGTATTTTTTTCAGTTATTTTTCAATTCGAATGACTCTATTGATTTGTATTTTAAAATTTAATTTTATTCTTTTATTTCAATTCTCTTTGATAATAAAAATCACTCGATTAGAATAAAAACCGTAATATTACCGTATTTCCTCAAGTACAAGTTCACTCAAATGAAAGCGCGAGGCTTGTATTTGAGGCAAAAAAAAAACCTTTTATTTGAGTTTTTTTCGATTCATAAATTGTCTCGTTTTATTAAAAATTTTTAATTCCCATAAATTTATAATAAATAAATTATCAACAACATTATTTTTTTCTTACTGAAAAAGATTCAAATAAAAGCTTTTTGTTCTTTTATTTGAGTCATTTTTTAGGACCAAAAAAAATTTAAATAGAAGGTCTTCAAAAGATAGCGACTCGATCTTGTATTTGAGGAAATACGATATTTTAATTTATATAAAATAACCTTAGATTATCTAAAAATATAATTGTAGAGGAAATATTCATTTCAAGACTTTTTTCGATTTATAGTAATCTATTGCCAGTTTATTTTATCTCTAAAATTTAAAATAAATGCCAATTTCTTAAATTAGACTCTATTGCCAAAAAATAAAATAAGAAAAAATAGCCACTATCTTAAATAAGAATCAATTTCCAAAATAGAATTTGATAAAAAAAAATTGCTAATTCCTTATTTAAGAATAAATTTCTACAAAAAGTTTTAAGCATTAACCACCCTGGCTGTTCGCGGTCCTTTTTCACGTTTCTTATACGATCGGTCCAGCAGAATTACGATCTTTATTGAATCTATTTTTAATTACAAAATTCAACAGGCTAGTGTCCAGTATGCAAGAAAGTCTTGCACTGAATTAGGATAAAAAAAAGAAATTAATATAAAATTATATTAAGAAAATACAAATAACTGAAAAATACAAATTAATATCATTATTATTTCTCTTTCTATAAGTTATTAGTTTTAATCTATTTTTTTTTATAAATTTTTTTCTGTAAAATCAAGTTTCTGTCAAAATTAAAATTTTTTTAAAACCTTTTTTAAAATATCTTTTTATTGAAAATTATCGAAAATTTCCGATTATTATCGTAATTTTACAATAAATACAATTTTTTTGATTATGATAATTTACGTAAAACAACAGCACTGTATATGTAATGACCCTCCATCTTTTAAATCAATTACATCTGATCTTATTAATTAATTACTTTAAGATTGAGACTTCCATTATCGCTGAAAATATATCAGCACTTAAAATTAATTTTAAAAACCGTTGCTATTTCTGACTCAATCAAACTTTTTTGAATAATTTTAGGTACAAACATAATCGAATCCCCTTAAATGAGCTAATAAAATAAGTTAAACTCGTTTAAGAAATTAATCGTAATCTTTTTCATTTTCTTTAACTTTTTTAATTTTATCAAATGTGCTTGTATTTTTATTTATTACTTTTTTTCTTAAAATTTGCCTCATAGACATGAAAATTTGTAAAATTTAAAAAAAAATTTTAACAGATGGTCTCCATGAATTGTAGAGAAGCTCATTAACTTGAATTAAAATAAAAAATTAGCTGTTAAATTTAAATGGTTTAGAAAATTCCATTCTGAAAAGTAAGCTTTAAAAAGTCTGATAAAGATACTAGACGCTTGACCATGAGTAACAAGAACATTTTGTAATGTTTTTTTTATTAATAACTAATTTATAATCAGTCCGTTGTGATATAAAATACAAAACAACAACATTTTTCTATTTTAATCTCATTTAAATTTTTTGTGCTACTGAATTTAAAAAAAAATTTATAATAATAAATAATGATAGAAGATAAAAAATAGCTGAATAAAAAAATAGAAATATTTTCTCTTATATACAGTGTATAAAACAAAATAAAATAATCGAGTAAAATAATACAAAGAAAACACAAGTAAAAATAAAAAAAAAAGCCTAATTTAATTTTACTAAAAAAAATAAATATTTCAAGAAAAAATGAAAATTTAAATAATAAATCATAAGGACTTTTCAATTTTTTCATAATTTTTCTAAAGAAAAAAAAATGGGGTCGAGCATAATTGCTGCGAATTTTTTCTATTAGTAAGATTTCATGATATCTTTTAAGGTTTCATTTTTAGTATCATGATAATATAATTATTTTTTTCTTAATTATTTTTTATAATAAAGAATAAGATTCCTTAATTTCCGAAATTTCAATTGTATTTTAAATTAAGGTAATTTTGACGATGTAAACCAAATCTAAAAAATTAATTTTTGTTAGCAAATCATAGCAACCAATAAAATGCCTAAAAGGAAAATTAACTAAATTGGTTTTTAGTCAAAAAAAATATCTGTTTTGTTCACATACGCTGCTGGTGTATCGTTTAGTTTTTAATCATCCTAATTATAAAATAATTTAATTTTATTCAATTTGAGCAAAGTGGCATTTATAAAAAAATAATCGAAAAAAAGGCAAAATTAAGAGAATGATTGGGATCAAGTGGGTAAAATGCTGATCAGTATTAGGTTTTTGTGTAAGTGGTCAGTAAAAAATTGGTGTCTTTTTTACGTTATGGATATCTGCTTTTCCGGACAAGGTGGTTCATTATTAATCAAAACATTGTTTATGATACAATTCAAAAATTTACCAAAACGAAAAAAAACATTGTAATTTTTTTTAGCTCGATATTCGCCTATTTGTAAGACGCTTTTATGAGAAAGTGGGAAAAGAGGATTAAAAAAATTCAAATTTAGGGTCATTTACTCTTTTGTGAAAATTTTTTTCGTCTTACAAGTTTTTAAGCCTTTTGCTTATGAAATAAATACAGTGTAGATAAAAAAAATTAGTTCCAAAAAGAGTAATTTTGATGTTGTATCCAATTTTTTCCTTGGTATGTTAATTTACTTAACAGAAAAAGGAAAATGACAGCTTTTTCTCATTAAAGTTTGAAGCTAACATTAAGAGTCGTAATATTGATTATAAAACGTCAGGATCTATAGTAAAACGTTGATCTATGTACATAGAAAAAAAATATATAGAAAGAAAAAATCGAAACTTACGAAATATAGAAAAAATTAACATAGAAATTAAAAATATCGAAAGACCAAAAAATATACCAAATCGTTAAGTTTAAATTATCAACCGGCTTTTTTGCTTAATGGTATAAATTATAAAGTGAAAAAATAGAATTGCATACGAAATTTTACCTTATTTACTCAACATTTTAGTTATACTTCAAAATGAACAAATAATTTTTACAAACAATCTGAATTAAAAAAACGTTAGATTCATAAAATCATTGTATTTTTCTACAAATATCAGAGTCCGCCATAAGAGGTTTCACTTAAATTATCAATTGTTTTTATATTTTTTCTTTTTTCTATATTTTTTTCATTTCTATATTTTGATGGACCCCCAAAACGTCATTTTTTAAAACCAAAGTAGCATTTAGCTATTTTTTTTTTAGAAATTATGAATTAGAGTTTTTTGTTTCAATTTAAAAATAATTGATCTTTTATTCAACAGATAGGGTATAGTCACATAATATTTTAACCAGCTGATCACAAAACCAAATAGACTCAATGATTTTTAGTCAAAAGTTTTAATACAAGTGTATTTTCAGGTATTAGTAGATGACATTTAAGGATTAAAAAGTTATCAAAACCCAGGGAAGACTCGTATAAATATTTTTAACACCTTAAATTACAGAGTTTTCTTTTGAGAATATAAAATGTGAAAAAAAAATTTTTATTTTTAAAAAAAAATTTTCCAATATTTCTTCACCAAAGTCTAAAAATAAAATCAGAATTGAAAATAAACTTCAATTATGTTCTCAATGAAAAAGAAATTTTAATTATCTCATATAATTTGATCACATTCGAAATTATTAACGCTTTCAGAATGTAAATTAAAAAACAAGCTTATTCCTTTCATGCATAAAATCTAAATGCCTAACAAAAAGAGAAACACTGCGCTAAGAATTTCGATTTTGCTATTTATATTTCTTATTTGAAAGACTTATAAATAACTAAATTAAGCAATATAAATTTTAAATGCTATAAAAATATTTGATCTGATCGAAAAATAAAAACAATCGTAATCCTCTAAAATTTTTGAAGTTTTAAACAATCAATTTTGTTTTTGTAAAAAATCAAGTTCATTTGTTTTACAAAATGCTTTACTTTATAAAATAATATATCTTCTTCGGGGTTGTTTATTGTTTCTAGAAGATTGATTTGTGACGCTAATTTTAATATGTTTTAAATAATTATTAATGCAAGATTTTTATACAATAAATTATCTTTTTATTTATAAATTATGTTTTTTTTACTCAACAAAAAATGGTCAAAATGAACTGAAAAAGCTTGAAAAAAAAAATAATAAAATCCTAATTTGGGTATCATTTTTATTTGAAAAATTGCAAAAAAGGATCCAAAGTTGCGTATAAGCGTTTAGTAGGATTTTTAGGAAATCCTACTCCAAAACATACCAAATGTAATTTCATAATTGAATAGAGAATTTAAAGTACAGCATTTCTGTAGACTTTTTACATTTTTTCTCGAAATTTAATAGATATTTTTAAAAACAACAACCATCGTTCAGATTTTTAACACCGCTTCTAACATATTTTAGAGTTTTTCTTTCTATTTAGGATTTTCATAATGACATCATGGCAAAATAGCTGCAATTTTTGCAAAAAAGAAAATTCAATTAAATATTATTCAATTTACTAGACACAGTCAATTTTAATTGTCTGTGGCATGAATGTCAAAGTTCTTATTTTAGAAATTTTGCATGTTAGCCAATTTTTATTCAAACATTGACATGTGGGTCGCAATTAGATATTCCTATGATTTGACTATTAACATAAAGCAAGCGTTTTATCGCCTTCTCCTGTTAACCAACAACCCTTCGCTGAAAATTTATCACTTTGATAACGGGAATAATACATTAACATGCTTTAACATACAAATCGCATTATTATTTATCTGAGACATACATTTGAAAGAATGAATTCTGTGTGCCACAGAAAAATAAAATTGACTTGGTAATTTTCTATTAATAATGATTCTTAAATGAAAGCAAATTTTTTTTTATTTTGCCACTACGAATATTAACACGACGAAAGTGAAAAAATTTTGATTTAAATACAATTTCAAAAAATCAGACAAATTCGATTATCCAAAATCCATTCTTAGAGAAAATTAAATTAATTTTAATCGAATTTTCATATTTTGCACAAATTGCAGATATTTTGCAGGCATACCATTAAGGTGTAACTTCTAAAGTTTCACAAAATTGCATAATTTTTCTTTGTACAATTTATCTTCATTTTATAAGAAATTGAATATATTGTAATTGTAAATTGTAAAAAAATTCACAATGCCTTAGATTGAAGAAGTTTACAAAGAATTTCAATCGATTCGTTGGTTACCCAGTCGATTTCAAATAACTGTATTAATAATGATAACTTATGTTTCATTTATGTTACAGTTCTCGTTAAATGAAATTTAACTTTAATATACTATATTCTATATTGAGGTTTTATCATGGCGAGCTAATAGCCTGGACTTAAATTGTATTGAAAATATTTTTGAAGTCATAAAAAGACCCATTTAAACGCAGTATTTTAAAAACGAAATAAAACCAAATAAAATTTGAACATTTTTCAAAATTTTTATTATATTAAGAAAATAAAAACAAGGTTCTTTTTCTGATAAATTATTTTATCCAAGTTCCGACGTTTCGACAAATTAAGCTGTAATTTTCAATAAATAATATTTTCTTTAAAAACAAGTTTGAATCAAAAAAAATTTTTGAAAATGTTTAATATTAATATCATTTTTTAACTAAAGCAATTTACAGCCCCTTAAATAACTTTTAGCCATTGCTCTTTTATTCATTAAAATTTCTTAAGTTGAATAGGAAAAAAAATGAAAATTTCTTCTTTAAATCAAATAATATAAACAGTTTCCAATATTAATGTCAGGTAAAATTTTTTCAATATTTCTTGGCTCTAAGTCATCAATTAAATGAAACACGTCATTTGAATTAAAAATTGCTTTAAAATGATTAAACAAATAGATGATACAACATAGAAATTTATATTTATTTCCATTTAATTCAAGTGTTTTTGGCAAAGAATCAATCTTTATTTCTTCGTTATAGTTTGTTTCAATAAATATCCATGGTGAAAATTCTACTAAAGTCAGAGTTTTTTTAATCGGTTCTAAGCATAAATTACATAGTTCACTTCTTGTTAGGCTAAAAACTATTTTATCATCTTGTTTTTCTAAGTAAAAGTGACTAATTGGTAGAATAGACTGTCGAGTAGGATTGAAGAGTCGTTTTTAGTTGCTTCATATAAACCATAAATGTCTACAATAAAGCCATATGTTGTGCATATTACAAAAGGTTTCACAAGGTGCCTTTTTTTTTGGACACTATAAGTTGAACGTTGAAATGTATTATTAGAACTTTGTTCACAATAACAATAAGTTCCATCACAAACTAAAATTAACTCTGGATTATTAGTATTTTCGCAAAATATCTCACTTGAAATGTAACTGTTATGTTTTAACCATTCATTCCTAGTTTTTATATTTGGTCAAATGTTGAATGGTACAAAATCCTTCATAAGAGACTCGCGAACTTGCTGGCATACTTTACTTCCCTCAAACTGGCATAAATCGAAATGAATTCCGATTGTGTTTTGGTCAAGACCAGTTTTTAGCCAAAACAAATAAACAACTAAAGCTTGAGACTTTGTTCGAACAATTGAATTTCTCATCGATTTAAATGAATCGTGTATTAAAATAAATTCTTCTTTTTCAAAACCCGAGTTTTTTACACAAAGTTCATTAGAAATCAATATTCAAATTGCGATATTAATTTTTTTTTTTTTGCTATCAGTTTAGAAGTTTTCAGTAACGATTCTATATATACTTTATTCATCTTTGTTTCAATTTTGCAAAACGATATCATATTAAGAGAATCATTTGTGAGAAGAAAGCATTCATCTAAATGTGATAAACAGCATCTCGAAACCGATGGAATTAAAATATTTATTAGGATATAAGCATCATCTATTGCTTCATGTGAGATCACTCTTAATTAGATGTTTGAAAATTTTTCGTTACTTTTTTTACAAACTAAACAATATCTTTGTGAAGCAGTTGTACGTTTAATATCTATAATCACGTTTTTTTGTAGTCGTTTGATTGAATATATGTAGGTATCAATTTTTCGTTTATATTAATTTCAATTTTATTATCATTAGTAGTTGATTCACTCTACACTCATTACGTGATCGATTTCTTGGCAAGAAATATTATTATCATTAATAATTGTTGAATTTTAGAAAGTCGATAAGCTTTACTTTTACATTTAATACAAACCAAATCAACAACTTTTATGGTTTGATTATCATTTACTAGATTATTAAGTTTTAAGATAAGATCAGAGTTCGAAATCTCATTAATTGTCCTTTTATTGGTACTGTAGAATCTTGTTTTACAAACAGCACAGAATTTGTCGTTTAGATAACGTTTAGACATATTTAAATTAAGATTTTTCGAAATACAAAATTTTTAACTTAAAGTATGTCTTGGTCAAAAAAGAAGTTAAATAATTTTTTTTTACAAAAAAAATCAGGGGCGAAATTTTAATGGTTAAAGCCTAAGGTCCTTTTCAGTGTTAGGACTTTTGTTGACTTTTTTCCACGGATTGTCTTAAATATATTTTTGTGATAATTTTCTTTTATACCTCAGTGAAAAAGTTTGACGTTTTTCAGTTTTTTAGCAAATTTTGGTCATTTGTTAAAATAACATCTAAACATTTTTCTTTCCTGGTTTCGGCATTATTTAGCCTTGTTAGTTGAGTTTTTCTGCAAAAACTTCGAGGGTCCGCCATATTGTAGAATCTCAATTATGTTCAATTATAATCAATGGTTTATTACCATATACTGTATCTGTCTTAACAAATATTGTGTTGTAATTGCCATGTTGCTCTATTACCGGTCGTTGAGCTTAATTCGGGTATATATACGCAAAATACTGATGTTTATCATCTTGAAAGCTTGAAAGTTTTCAATTTTTGGTAAAGAAACAACTTGATGCTCTGATAACCAATCAGGAACCGGTTCAGCGTCGATTTCAATTGGTGTGCATTTTGGACCTTTTTCATTTCTTTTCATTTTATTACAAATTATTGTTCAACTTTTGAACTTTGCATATTATATCTAGAAAAAACAATAAATACTATATCGTTAATCAGGATAACTGATCTTTTTTCTATTTAACTTTTTATCAAATCAACTAAATTCTAATCAATCACAAAGCATCCGAATCTAACGAGCAAAAATAAATGATAGCCGATTCCGATTACACGATGGATATTACTAAAAGTTTTAATATAAGATTTTTTAACACTATTAAAAATTTTGCGAAAAAAAATATTCGAACCTGAAAGTACGAATCTTCAAAGCTCGAGCTCCGAAAAGTGTGATCCCCTACACCAATTATTAGCATTTATTGACTTCAATATTTGTTAGTTTTAAGTTTTATTTTGTTTTATAAATATTTAATAGTATCTCGGGTGACTCTTGAAATTTAAAACCTTTTTCAATACTACTGTGGTTTATATACATCATTTAATCCTAGAAAACTCTACAAAAATAGAGTTTATTCTATTCTATTAAAAAATAAACCGAGCTTTATTACAAGGTATTTTATTCATGTAATAAATAAAATATTTTTTAAGTACTTAGGTGAAACCGTCTCAAGCAAGATTTAAAAAAGCCGAATTTTATTATATTTTTTTTTAGTAATTTGTCATTTTTTAAATATATTTTCTTATAAATATTATGAATTTTCACTAAGTTAAGTTTTTTTTTTTTGATTTTTGGTCTCTTAGCAGCAGCAGCAAAAGCAACAGTTAAGCATTTAATTTTGAAAATTTTTTTAATTTGTAGCATAATTTCTAACAGTTTATTGGTAAAAATTAAAATGGCTTCAAAACGACTTATAAATTCATGTAATTTATTTCAAAATAAATATCAGGTTTGACAAATCAGGTACCCAAAAGGCAGAAAATAAAAATTCATATCTGTTTTCATTTCTTGGTTATTTGTTTTTATTTTAGGTAAAAGAGAAAAAATATAGCAACTTGTAAACAATTTATATTTCTTTACTTTATCAAGTTTCTATTTAATTTTTTTTTGTTTTAATAAAAAAAAAATTGAATCGAAGTCTTTAATAATTTAGACATTTAGACGTCAGTCTTCAGGAAAAAGCTTTTCGTTCTTAGGTTTTTTATTTTCTATTTTTATCAAAACGACAATTCAATTTAAAAAGTAAAAAAAAAATTGACTTTGTATAGAACCTTTTCTTATATCCCTTTTAGAATTTTATTTAGTTTTTTGATATTATTTGATATTATATTATTTAAACTAAATTTAATTAAAAATCAGTAAACTTTTTATTGATTTAATTTTTTATGAAAAAATCTAGCAATTTTAAAGAGGAATTTGTCATCAAAGCAATTAATTGCATAAATATGAAAAAAAATTTGCATTTTTTCGAAGATTTGTACGGGGCTAATATTCAAAGAAAAAACAATTGTTTTTTCGATTAGAATTTTCAAGGGCTTTTAAGTGGTTTAATTAAAAAAAATTAATTGTGAAATTTAGCCTATAGTGCTTTAAATAAATCAAGAATCAAATCATTCAAAATTTGAATTTTTTTATTAGACGCGAAAAACAGCAAATTATTGTTTTCTGAGTGATTTTTATTTATTAAAAACTTTTTTTAAGTTTTCTATTACGTATTAATTTTTTTAATTTATTTTGTTTTTATGAATTATATGTTTTATTGCGGCTTCGATTACACAATAGTTTACTTTAAAATGGTAAACGATACAAAATACACTAGAATTCACGTGAATTACCGTAAAATCACAAAGTAAAAAATTTCAGTATAAACTAACATAATTACCAGTAAAAGCGGAATTTAAAAAAAGTTTTTGTAAAAAACTGTCCATTTAAATTAGATTTGATGGGAAAAAAAATAGAAAATCAGTCGAAGTATACCTGACAAAAAGCACAAATAATTTGGTTATTAAAATACCTATTATAAGATTAGAAAAAAATTACTGGTCACATATTCAGCATAAAACTTCTAGTCACATAACAGAAAATATCCATATTGTTTTGAAAGCTACTTAAGCATTTAAACTTAAAAACTAAGAAATAACAGGATTCATAAATCATGTATTTCTATTTTTTCCCAAATGAGAAGCATTCAAATCTATAGTACAATCCATAACAAAGTTAACGAAAATATGAACAATGTTTACACAGTGTGCAAACGATTTCGAAACAAAAACAACACACATTCAACGCAACAACTAAAAATTTTAAATCATGTTTATTTCTATTTAAATGAAAACCATTCCAAAACATGTTTTAAAATTTTCATGTATTGAGCTGGTTCTGTTCCTATTCTGTTTAAACAGATCGTTAACTTTGTTTTTGATTATACTATAAGATTTTGATAGTTTATGTAGAATTAAAACCCAATATAGTCTACAGAAAATCCATCATTTATATTTTAAAAATAAATTTGAGACGAGATTTAGATAAAAATTCTCTTTTTTTTCAAAAAAAAAAAAAATAATTTTGTAAAAACTTACATCTTGAACCTTACACCATTATTTGTTTATTTTTCAACCAATCATAATGAAAATTTGGACTAAAGGTAAGATAATTCTCATTTAACGCGATAATTAAAGCCAAAGTTTGACAGAAACATGATACATTTGGCGAATATCTTTGGCGTCTCATCTTTGGTTTTGAGTTTAAAAATATTTTTTTCTCCTTTTCTACAACGGAAATTTGTTGCATAATATTTTCAAACTTTCAATGCTGCAAATATTAATATTATCCAAAAAAAAAGTTAAAAATACCAGTTTAAGGCATAATTTTCGATCAAATTTTACTCTTCCTCTTCACGTAATGTGAGAAAATACAAGGCGATTGGCAAAATTTTAAACACAAGAAAATCTTGTGAAAGTAATGGTAAATGGCAATTTGTTAAAATATTTCGGTTAAATTTGGAAGATTTAAGCATTTAAAGTTAAAAATATCCATAAATAATTCGAAGAAAGAAAATAATCATTAGATAAAAATTGAATTTAAAGCAACTGTAAACAATTGTTCTCTAAGTCTCTGTCGTCAGAATATATTTAATGTGCCTTTAGAATTTTTTATCAAAACTAACAATATTCTTGTTTCCAAAGTAAAAGAATAACAAAAATCTCATTTACAAAGAAGCTTTGATAAATATAACAAAAAAAAAAAACAAAATTTATTTGATTTAAATCTGTTTAATTTAGCACCTATGATTTATTATTACAATTGAATATTTTCATTTTCTCTGAATTTAAATTAGTTCATTTTAAAATTTTTTTTTTTAAATATACTCTGATGTCGGCTAAATAAGGATGATGTTATGTAAAACTAAATGAAAAATTTTCTTTTTGATTTGGTATCACTATTATAATCACTAAGGTTAAAATAAATTTACTAAAAATAGGAAAAATAAAATTTTCAAAAAGTAGATTTTAGTTATTTTTCCCGATGCATTTAATTTTTAAACAAAACAAGAAAATCGATCTTACTTCTATTTTAAAAAAAATAAAGACAACAGTGGTTTTTGCTACAATTATCAGAAAAAGCTAATATTGACTTTTAAATAAACTTAGATTAGGTGTTTAAAAAAATAATAAATTTAAATTTTTAAAATCTTAAAAAATGCTTTAGGCAAATATTAAATTTTTCATTTATTAAGTTAATTTTTATTCGTAATAAAAATAGCTGCTGGTATCAAAATTAGTTTAAAACAAAAAAATAAAGAATTTAAAAATTTTCCAAAGTCAACATTATTATTAAAAAAAAAAGAATTAAAAAAGTTTTATTTAAATATTTTTATTCCAAAGATTCTGTTTAATTGTTTAGTATTTTTTTGTTTTTAATTCTTGTTTGGCTTTTTTTACATGGACTGGAATTACAGTAATACACTTAGCGACGCATTACTTGCGGCAAGAACAAATCAGACCGATTTGCGATATCAAAATCCACCATTATATCGGCCTTTTTTTAGTAGTTATGATCCATTAATTACAAAATTTAAAACACGACCTAATTTTTATAATCGTCCTGTGGGTTCAATTAACATTTTCGACGACATTGATGACCTAGCTTTGGAGGTCGAAACTGATAATTTACTCACATCTAGATTCAGGCCAATAAATCAAATAAATTATGTACCTTCTTATTTCAACAACAATAATAATAATAATAACCAAATACCTGAGAATAATCTGAACTCGGATTATGAAATTTTTGACCGACCCGATGGTTCAATTAATAATAAAACAAATCTGATTCCCCAACAGCCACCTAAACAAGCCAAAAAACATTCAAACAACTTGCGAAATCAGAATAGAAATAGTCCACAGAAAGTTCAGAATAACTCACCCCAAAACAAAAATAGAGAATTTGAATCTCAAAATCAGCCACCTATAAATCAAAATTCAACACAACCACACAATAATCAACAGCAACGTTTTATTCAATATCAACAACGAGTTGCCCAGCAGCAACAACAACCACAGTTACACCCAGAAAATAGTCTAAGTGAATTAGAGTTGTTAAAAATAAAGCAACAACAAGATAGACAACAGCTAATAGCTAGTCTAGGACAAAATCCCAATCAAATACAAAATTTAAATAATCAAAATATATATGCGCCATTTTTTCAGCCAAATTATTTAAATAAAGCACAAAAACAATACAGTGAAGCATCAATACCATCAACAAATGCTGATCCATTAAACAGTAATAATCCAACACCGCCATTATTTACACAACGGAATAATAACAATAATAATAATAATCAGGATTATAATAAAAATAATAAGTTTCAAGCGACAACTAAGACTAGTGATGACGAGCCCGGTAAGAAATCAATCAGTAATTTTAATTAATCATGAAATCAATAATTTAAATAGGGAAAAAAAGTATTATATTCCAAATAAAAAACAATTCCATCAGAATTGTTTTTTATTTAGTAAAAAATGAACATAAATTCTGTTAATAAATTTGATTCAGAGTATAGTTTTTTATATGGAATACAACCTAGTTTTTATTTAATAACACCTGTTTATTTAAGCTCACGTCCAAGTGCACGTTTAGATTACATGAGTCCAATACTGGACTACAGTATGATTTTATTCTTAATTAATTTTCTAAATATTTAAAAAAAAAAATTTTGACCTGAATTTAGGATTTGAAATTTTTAGATAACCATTCAAATCCGATTCTTTGAACACTTTTTTTCTTTTTTACTAAGTAGGACTTATTGATTTAAGTGTTTTTTAAAAATATATAATGTTAAATTTAAAAAGTAATTTTAATTAACTTTTTTTGTTGTTGTTGTTGTTAAAGGATCATACTTGGGTGCTTTGAAAGAGACGAGATTAAGAGAACAAAGATTAGCCAAGGATAAATACACGACACACGATTATAAAAAATATCAAAAAAATTACGGTTTTGGTCGAGACTTTTTACCATTTGAAAACGAAACAAAAGAAGAAAAATTAGAAAAGGCGAAGAAACGAGATGAATATGCAAAACAAGTCAAAGAGAGGAACACAGATAAATATACTTATAATGACATAGGCTCATTTGGTAGACGCAATCAATTTCAATCTGATCCTATTGTGAATAAGCGAAACAACCGAAAATAAGCAATAAATTTTTATATTCCCAAAAAATGAAAATATTGTCCTTGATTATTAAAGTTTATTTTACTTTTTTAAAATAAAGATTATAAATTTAATTTTTATTAACATATTTTTGGGGTTTTGTGTTTCATGTGATCAGTTAATCACCTATTACATTCACAACTAGTTTTATCATTATTTTAAATATTAGAAATAAGTTTAATAAAATATATATATTTAATTTGTATTGATATTTGAATTTATTAGAAATAATTATGATATGACCACAAATAATTGATCACTTATAGTAAATCGGTCAAACATGATGACCAGGTTAATTTGGTTATTCTTTCAGAATTTAGGTAACTGCAATTCGAACTAAAAATATTGTCAACCAAGGAAATATTCAAGAAATCTATTAAATGGTATTTAACTTTGACATAATTCTTAAAATTTTAAAGATAAATTTTGAAAATTCATGCAATTAACTTAAAATATAATTGCCCTGTTTTACTATATTAGATATAATGATAGAAATATTTTAATGGTCACCTAATAGGTGATAACAATCTAGCCGGTCAGTGTTGATAATCACACCTATAATTAATGTTTGACCCCTTTCTAGATGATCAACTTATCACATCAACCAGAAGACCCTATTTCTGAATATATTTTACGTAAAATATAGTAAATTCATCGTATCATAACAGAACTAATATTATCTTAAACTATTGTGTAACCCTTTTAAGCAAAATTTAAAACAAAGTTAACGCAAATATAAAGAATGTTTAAATTTGTTTTGGATTGTACTGTATTTTTAAATGCACACAACTGTTTAACTTTTCAACCAATTATTTAAAATACTCGATAATCCAAATTATTTTGGAATATTTATTTGTTGTTGGCTAACCAATTTCCGCTTATTGAATAATTCAAATTATCAAGTACCTTTTACATTAAAACAAAAACCTAATAAAATAAACATTTTTGCTAAATCTCAAAATAATCAATTAATACTTATATTCAGAGAGAACAAAAAATGCAAAACTTTGACCAATTTTAAATTGAAAAAAGTTAGCACAAAAGTCATTTACCAAATTTTTTTCTGTGGAACGCTGATATATCAAAATCCCTTGCAGTTCGTGTGATTCAGAACGAGCTTTGTCAAAATACAAAAATGTTTTAGATGATAAACGACAAAATATGACTGAGGAAACAATTCGTATCAA
>NTPY01000384.1:1605822-1620035 GCA_002922825.1 Brachionus calyciflorus
TTATCATTGGTTGGACGCTGTTATATTTTTAATTGGTATTATTATTGCTTGTGTACCTGAGGGCCTCTTGGCAACAGTAACTGTTTGTCTCACTTTGACTGCTAAACGAATGGCCAAGAAAAATTGTTTAGTTAAAAATTTAGAAGCAGTTGAAACTTTAGGATCGACATCGACTATTTGTTCGGATAAAACAGGAACTCTTACACAAAATAGAATGACTGTTGCACACATGTGGATGGATAATCGCATTATTGAAATGGATACTTCAGAAAATCAAACAGCTAATATTAGCGATAATTCATCTCCTGGATACAGGGCTCTATTAAGATGTGGTATGCTGTGTAATCGAGCTGAATTCAAAACAGATCCTGAAAATTTAGGCAAGCCAATATTACAGCGTGATTGTATTGGTGATGCTTCTGAGACAGCCATCTTAAAATCTTGTGAATTAAGTTTTGGTGGAGTTGATAAATATAGGGGAAAAAATAAAAAATTAGTAGAGATTCCTTTTAACTCTTCAAATAAATTTCAAGTAAGTATTCATGAGACAGATGATGGTGATAACAGATATTTATTAGTAATGAAAGGCGCACCGGAGAGAATTTTAGAAAGATGTTCAACAATATATATGGATGGTAGTGATTTGGATTTAAATGATTTTTGGAAGCGACAATTTAACAATGCATATTTCGAATTGGGAGGTTATGGAGAACGTGTTTTGGGATTTTGTGATTTTCGACTAGATGCCGAAAAATTCCCTAAAGGCTTTAGATTTGATGCTGATGAGATTAACTTTCCTATAACTGGTTTAAGATTTTTAGGTTTAATGTCAATGATTGATCCGCCCAGAGCAGCTGTACCAGATGCTGTTGAAAAATGTCGATCAGCTGGCATTAAAGTAATCATGGTGACTGGTGATCATCCAATAACAGCCAAGGCCATTGCTAAAGGTGTCGGTATTATAAGTCATCATAATGAAACAGTTGAAGACATTGCTGCTCGTTTAGAAGTGCCTGTTAATCAAGTTAATCCACGTGATGCAAAAGCTTGTGTTGTTCATGGTAATGACTTGAAAACAATGAGCTCAGATCAATTGGATGACATTTTGAAATATCATTCTGAAATTGTTTTTGCGCGTACATCACCACAACAAAAATTAATAATTGTCGAAGGCTGTCAACGTCAAGGTGCTATTGTCGCCGTAACTGGTGATGGTGTTAACGATTCACCGGCTTTGAAAAAGGCAGACATTGGTGTAGCTATGGGAATATCTGGTAGTGATGTAAGTAAACAAGCAGCTGACATGATTCTATTGGATGATAATTTTGCATCTATTGTAACTGGTGTTGAAGAGGGTAGATTAATTTTTGACAATTTAAAAAAATCGATTGCATACACAATGACTTCCAAAATACCCGAAATGACACCATTTTTATTGTTTATTCTAACTGATATTCCTTTGGCTTTAGGTGTAGTTACAATTTTATGTATAGATTTGGGTACTGACATGGTACCAGCTATTTCATTAGCTTATGAAAAACCAGAATCGGATATCATGAAGAGGAAACCAAGAAATCCTGCAAGGGATAAATTGGTCAATGAACGTCTGTTATCGATGGCTTTCGGACAGATCGGTTTCATTCAAGCAAGCGCAGGATTCTTTGTATATATGGTCATTATGGCTGAGAATGGTTTTTGGCCATCAAGGTTAATTGGGATTAGAAAATCATGGGATACCAAGTCAGTTAATGATTTACAAGATTCTTACGGTCAAGAATGGACTTATGAACAAAGAAAAATGTTGGAGTATACTTGTCATACTGCTTTTTTTATTTCGATTGTAATTGTACAATGGACAGATTTGATTATTTGTAAGACCAGGCGTAATTCTTTGATTCAACAAGGCATGACGTAAGTTTTTTTTTTTATTTATATAATGTCGTCAACTCTTAGAACTAAGGCCGAATTTTATTTAAATTTTTAGCGCTTGTACAGAGTTATATGATTTTAACTTGATACAGCCCTTTCTTCGAAAAAAGGCGTGAGCGTTACCGTTCCCAGAAGTGTTAGTTCAATTTATAGAATTAATTAGTAATTTCTACTTTCAAAATAAGATTCATAAGATGTTGATCTTTTTGTAGAAAATAAGCTTTCTTTTTTGCTTGAAAAAATGCAAAAAATATATCAGAAATATTTTAAAAATTAGCCTTAAAAAATTAAATTTTGATCACGATAACGCTTACGCCCTTTTTTTCGAAGCAAGTGCTGTATTACTGTTTAATTTTAAAATTAAATTTACTTTTAAATGTCTCTTTTAGAAATCACATGTTGAATTTTGGTTTATTGTTTGAGACAGCAGTAGCTTGCTTTTTGAGCTATACGCCTGGATTTGATAGGGGCTTAAACATGTATCCAGTCAAGTAAGTTTTAAGTCAAAGAGGCAAAAATTTTTTTGATAAATTTAATTAATTTATTTTTAAAGGTTTACATGGTGGTTAGCTGCCCTACCGTTTTCCCTACTCATTTTGATATATGACGAAATAAGAAAATATTTAATTAGAAAGTATCCTGGAAGCTGGGTCGAGCAGGAAACATATTATTAGATAAAAATTAGAAAAAAAAATTTACTTTTTTTTCATTTTTAAGAATAAAATTCCAATTTATTAATGTTTTATTAGAAAAAACAGTTATTTGATTTAAATATTATCAATACATATAAATTGTATATTTTTTAAATCTTTAACTTAATAATAAATATTAGCTAACTCAAATAAACGCCAAGTTATTAAATGACCAAATTATTTTGTTTATTAAAACGCAAAATTTTTATATAGGTATCGTTGAAAAGAGCTACTAAGTTAGAGTTAGAGGATTAAGTTATGCTGACAGGCCGTCCAAAATCAAACCAATCTTCTTGTTTGAATATAATAAATAATTATTCAAACAAGAATACAGATCTTATTCAAATACAAGCTTCATCATTTGAAGTTTGGCACCATGGTTTGATTTTCATAATTGTTGAGCTTA
Organism: Brachionus calyciflorus; assembly: GCA_002922825.1. Taxonomy (NCBI): domain Eukaryota; kingdom Metazoa; phylum Rotifera; class Eurotatoria; order Ploima; family Brachionidae; genus Brachionus; species Brachionus calyciflorus. The sequence goes on from NTPY01000384.1 coordinate 1,608,850, forward strand.
GATTTCTAAGCGAACGAATATTTAAAATTTAGCTGAATAATGCTTTTTCAGTTGTTCATGATATTTTTACAGATGTCCCTCAGGGTCGGTTTTAAGTCCAACACTTTTCGCAATCTTTATAAACGACTTCCCTAAAAGGAATAAAAAAAATGTTTATTTCTCGTTACTTTTTGCTGATGACCTATGTACTTATTTTCATGGATAGACAATGAAGTTAAAGTACAAAAATAAAATTATTTTTAATAAATTCTTTTTGTACTTTTTGTACTTTTTCCTATTATTTAATTTATTTACCCCAAAAAAAGAATTTCTTTTTGTACTTTTTGTCATTTTTTTCTATTATCTAATTTATTTACAGCCAAAGTTAATAAGGATCCCACTTTCAGGTGGGATAATGCTTTTTCAGTTGTTCAGGTGGGATCCTAATTAACTTTTCCTTTAGGGAGTATTAGGATTTCTATTGGACCTTTTTTATAATTTAGTTAAAATAAAGGACAAAAAAATAACAAAAGATTTAGCTAACCAAATTCTTCAGAACGAAGTTTAACCAAATTGGACATGTATTTTAAGCGATTAATTTTATAGTTTTCGTCGATACTAATCGTTTTAGAACAATTCGTATTGTTACAATTTGATAAATGATATAAACCACTCAATTTTTTAGTAAATATTGGGAAAAGTCTTTTGTTTGTTAATTCTTTTATATTTAAATCTAAGTCTTTAATGTAAAAAGCCGTAAGATTTTGTTGACTGGTTTCAATTTTTAGGTAATTAAAAGTAAGCCATACTTCAGTCAACCTTTTTTCTCTTATTTTTTTTTTGATTTTGATTTTTTGTTTTTGAAAAATGAAAATAGATTGGTTTAGGAAACTTATATTGACTGTAATTTCTTGGTTCTCAAGCGATTGGTGTAATTTATGAAAAACTAAAAGGTCAGATAATGATTTAAAAGGATCGAATAAATGAGACATTATTAGTGAATTTGAAATTACAATTTTTTAAAAAAAAGTTCTGAGTAAAATCATTAAGAAATGTTTAAGCTATTCACGGTCCGTAAATGTAGCACATTACATAAAAACCAAATAAATAATTAAAGAAATTTAACCATAATCCAGTCAGGCTGGATTAGGGTTTAATTTTCTTTAATCTATTGGAGTAATTTGTGTCATTAGGGTTTAGGCTAGGCTGTATGTTAGAGTTAGGGGAAGGGGATAGAGAACATAGAGTATGTTGATTGAAAAAATACATGATTTAAAAAAAAAACAAAAAACTGAGCAAAATGAAAGATAACCTTGGATATTTATGAGGGTTTTTAATTAGGCTCTTGAATTCAATATTAATCAATTTTAGAGAATGTCAATTTTGGGAATCTACCTTTTCTGAGAAAAAACAGTCTGTGAAAAATTTCTGAGAAAAAAAAATTAAAATTATGTTAAAAATTTATGCGAATAATTTTCTGTGATAACAATCTGCGAAAAGCTTTCCGAAAATACATAAACCAAAAAAAAAAAACCTCTTTTTTTTTTAATTCAGATTAACAAAAAGGATAACTTTTCTAGGGGGAATTTAATTAATTTAAAGGAAAAAGTACAAAAAGAATGTCTTTTTTGGGGATGAATAAATTAAATAATATCAAAAAGTATAAAAAGTACAAAAAGTATTTTTATATTATAAAAAACTCATTGTCTATTGCTCCTTATTTTATTTTTGATAAATTTGGAAATATTAATGATATAATAAACAAGTATTTGAAACATGGTTAAACACAAAAATGCAACTACAAGTGAATTAAAGCTTAAAATGTTTAAAGAACTTCTAAACTATAACGACGAACCAGACTTTTTAGGAATAACTTTCGATCCTCATTTTAAGTTCATAAACCAGGTCAAAAATTTGAAGAAAAAATTTTCAAATCGAATCAAACATAATAAAGATTTTATCAAATAAAAATTGGTCACTTTCAAACGAAACCCTTAAAACAATTTAACAGCCATTAATCAGATCAGTTAAAGACTAATCTTCATCTATAGTTGGAAGAATTTTAAAGGATAAGATAAAAACATTAGAAAGAATTCAGAATGCCGCTATTCGATTGATTTACAAACAAAAATATGATGAATCAAGCGAATATCTCGAGCTTCGTAACAATCCAAGATTCTTTAATACAGCTATTATTATATATAGATTTATTGTTTTAAAGTAACGATTTTAGGCCAATCTAATTTAGGAATTACTCAAATACGTATGAAACTTTCAAATTTTAATTTATCCGAAATTTTCGAAATTCATAATTCTTGAGTGAAAGTTCGAGTAATACAGTAATAAATACAGTAATACAGTAATACAAGCGTAACCATAGCTCAAATATCGAAAAATTGAAAAATAAGGCTAATTAACACTGGTTACGGTTGACGTTATATTTATATAAGAACCACTGTATAACTGAAATTAGTAGTCTTTTGTTAGCTTAAAAAAAATACATTTATATTTTTTATTATTAGTAATTGTCAAAGAATAAATAAACCCTAAATAAAAAAATTTAAAAACAAAAAATTCTTTTTTTTAAATGCTCTAAATATTTATGGATTTTACAATTATATATAAAATTTTAAAAATCCTTTTATCTTATCTCATTCTAAAAAGTTGACAAAAAATAAAAACCGATTATCAAAAATACATTTCATTTTCTTGCCCTATAATTTACATTACTGCTTTTAATTTTAATTTTCTTCTTGCTGACTCATTTGTGACAACAATTGAAGACAACAACACAAAGCTACTGTTCCTACTGCGGCTAAACCTAACATTTGTTTGACTCTTTCTCGTTCGGCTGGTGGTAAAGATTCCCACCATTGTTTCATGCCAAAATTTATATCAGGTCCTTTACCATCTCTAAACTCGAATTCATTAGGACCTACATCAGGTCGATCTATATTCATTGATATAGAATCAGCTGGGCTTTCAGTAAATATTCTTAACAAAAATTTAGCCTCTTTATTAGCCTCATATGTACTTGGTATTATTATATAATTTCCAGGTGGAACTCGACATTGATAAGTAACTTCTCTTTTATTTATATAAGCTCCTGTTGTGCCGACTCTTTCTAAATCTTTAGGATATAATTTTTGACCAGCTCCTGATTGAAATACACTCAAATCTACTCCATCATTAACACGAAAAACTCTTAATTGTATGAATTCTTCAGCTGATTCGCCATTTATTTGCATTCGTTTTTGTCTAGTATACTTTTGCATACATGCTACTATTAACACACAGTCGTTTGAACCTGGATCAGGATATGCCAAACGAACCAAATACTGAGGCTATGAGAAAAAATTTTATTCTTTTAATTTTTTTCATGTAATTTTCGGAAGAAAAAAAAATGTCATCCGTTAAAAATAAAAAAAAAATAAATTTTTAATTACATTTATCCAAAATTTAGCTTTATCATATCCTTGACCACATCCACCGGCCGATCGCCCATTAACCCATTCACCATCGAATTGAATACAATTCCACTTAAAACCTTGTGGACCACCTGGTCTTGACGATTTTAAAGTATCTGGTGATATATTACAAATTTGTATTTGATCAAAATATGTCACCCAGTCCTCATAAGTCATCCAAAATTCGCCATCTGCTTTTGAGAATTGTCCTAGATTTTGTCTGTCTATGGCCGGTATTGAATTCCATATGGAATCATTGTCCGACCATGCACCATTCCATTCTACATCATTACCCCATGGATTTCGACATCTTATTAATCTAACCATTCGACCATTAACATTCAAAGTCACTACGGCCGTAATTGCATAAGCATGACCTCTTACTAATCCATTGGGTAATTTAGCTTCACGAATATTAGGATCGCCATTTATGGAACAACCCATCATTGCATCATGTGCTAAACCATTTCCCAATACATCAAAAAAGGCCTGTTTATTAACATCTTTTAAATCATAAGTCTCTTCAATTCCACCAGTCATATCAATTAAAGCATCAGTTGTTTGACCCGCATCCAAGCCCTCATAAGACCAACTTAATTTAGCATAAGCTTTTTCTAAAAGACAACTCCAGAATTCATTAGGCTCTGTTTTATTACTACAAAAAACCAAACGACCATCGGGAAATACAGGCAAAAAGTCGTCTACAACTACATCATACCATTTACCAAATTGCCAAAAACGAAAGTGAAACAATCCATTATAATTGGATTTTTCAAATGTTTGATCGCTTGGCACAACATAATTAAATATTATGGGCCGTTGTGTAATCATACTTACAGCTGCTATGAACCAACAATTACCTAAATAACCTTGGTCTAAATCGAAACGAGATGCACCACCAACTTACATTTTTTAAAAAATAAATACTGATAAAATTACTAAAATAAAATTTAGTTTTTCAATATTATTTTCTTAAATACCTATGAATTGAGGTTTTGAGCATATTTGATGTGGACGACGCCATGTGACACCTCTTGGTGGAGCCTGAGTGTAATATAGAGAACGTTCATTTGGCGGAAACTCTGGATCATTAAACAAATTTTGTGAGTTATATTGATTTCGAAGTATTTCATATACTTGATTTTTATATGGATATGCTTGTGTCGTTGGTGATGTCATTTTTTTTTTGTTACCTAATACAATTTTCTAAATTTAAATTTCATTCATAATTTACTTATTTTTAATAAGGTTTTTTTAAATTTCTTAAAATTTTTTTTCGTATTAAAAATTAGTTTTTTTTTTAAGTATATTATTTTCCTTAAATTCTTGAGAGACGTTATAAATTTTTACCATGGGCTATATTATAAGCGTTTCACCTATAAAAATTTGTTTTTCAAACACCTTAATCAAATTTGAAATTTTGAAATTTTCTTTCTTAACTAGTTATTTTACTTAACTCGGTCAAAAAGAACTAAATTTTAATAAATAATTTGATTAATTATAATTCAATATTGAATCTCACTTTCACAAATATTTATTTAAAAAGATCATCCATGAATACTAGAACCTAAGACCTTCCTAAAGATCATTTATTCGTCTCTAACTATTCATTTTTTAATAGTTTTTTCTTATTGATATTTGGACAGAGTTCAGCATAAATCGACTCTAAAACAAATCCACTTGTTAAAAAATTAAATTTGAAAAAAGTTTTTTAAAGCAAGATAGATCAAACCCAGAATAAAATTCAAAAATTGAAGTACAACAAGAAGTAATTAATTTAAGGAAAAAACAAAAAATTAAGATGCATAGTACGATGTTCCTGGAATTATTAATGAATAATACAATCAAAAAATTTAGGTTGTTGTTTTTTTATTTTGGTTTTAAAGCTGCTAGGAAAGAAAAAAAAAACATAATTATCAAGATAATGATTAATGAAATTAGTTCTAAAAGTTTTATTAAAATCAAAAGCTATGAATAATGAATAATTATTATAAATTTTGTTTTTGTTTTAATGGGTTATTCTTACTTGAAATCTTAACATAGAAAATACAGACAAGAGGATTCAAATGAGAAGAAAGAAAAACAAGTCTTAAACCATTTACTTTTTTTTTTTAATTTTTGAAAGAATCATAAATTATAGAGGAAAAACAACAACAACAAAACTTACTGAAAGTGAATTATTTGCATTTAAATTATTAAAAATTATGATTTTGAATTTAAATACAAATTTTTTTAAAGTAACTTGCGCTTCTTTTGCTTGATGATAAAAATGTTCAGAAATAAAATCGTTCAATTTCTTTTCTAGGTCTCGTTTTTGAGTTGTTTATTTTATTTGTTTCATAAATGGGAAATATATTTAAGTTAAATATTTAGTTTGGGATTAATTTAAATGTTTTTTATTGGAAATATAGTCAGAATTTTTTGATATGACAATTAAAAACTCTAATGATATTGAGTAGTTTTTAGCTTTAAATAAAAAAAAACCCGCTAATCGTTGGATTATACTACAAAAATAAAGATAGATTCAAAAATTAATAAATTAGATGAAATTCGGCAAACAGAGAAGATATTTTTTCCAATGGCGCATTTAACTTTCGAAATAATACTTACCGAACCATGACAATATTTTATGAAATAATAAAAATTAAGCATACCCTTAAAGAAACAAATGAATACTTTGAAAAAATTAAAAATTTTCGACCTTTAAAAAAAAACAAGTTAATTTTTTTATTGAATATTTTTCATGACTAAAAAACTCTTTGGATTAGCCTAAAACCGATAAGTTTTTATGGAAAAGTGATAAACGGATTGGTAAACTTGTGAGGCAAACGAAAGAAAATTTAGGGAGTGTTGTTCACAGTTTTATATTATCTCGTCCCACCTCAACACAAAATTGATTGAACATTGATTTTTTTCGAAATACTATTCAAATAAAATCATTAACTTTTTTATTGAATTCACTATTGATTTTAAGCTTGTCAAAAGCAGCAGATAGCAGATTTTTTCCTTTATCTTAAAATAGATAAAATAATGATCAAAATTACTTGAGATATTCTTGTTATCATAAATAATTATTTAGAATTTTTTTGGTTTTTTTGGTTTTTGTTATACAGTATAATCCAAAACAGAGTTAACGACCTGTTTAAATACCGTTTAAACAGAGCATACACAAACCAACACAACACGTGAGCATCCAAAACATGTTTTGGAATGATTTCGATTTAAATTGAAATAAACATGTTTTTAAAATGTTTATGTGTTGGGTTAGATTTGTGTTGTTTATGTTACGGCTTGGGGCTGGTTTTGTTTCGAAACCGTTTGCACTTTGTGTAAACATTGTTCATGTAAACAATTTTTTCATCTTCAGTGAGAATTACTCTTTTGGTTGCAATCGAACTATTTTGGTTTGCTTAAAATGACAGTTCTTAATAAATAAAGATACAAACCATTTAAAACAGTAAAAGAATCTTTATTTTAAGTCAAAAAATTTTTTGAAAAATTATTTTAGGAAATAATATTTTTAAATTTTAAATCAAGTTCAATTTTTTTTATCCTGTACATACCAAAATTTTTTCATTAGAAAATTGGAAAATTTGATAAATTTTTTGATTATATTTATTGGATAAAAGAAATTATAACATTATTGCAACAAAAAAAATAAATAGAAATTAGAAGAATACATTGGATGCTTCAAAATTAATAATCATCATTTTGGTCTTGGATCTTGATCTGTTGGTCCATTTTAGACACGGATACAGAACCAGGAGAGATCCAGAACCTGGAGTTGTCGTGGTATTTCCTCGGAGCATAAATCGAATACAAATTCAAATAAGTTACACACTAAACCCTCAAAAAGTTTTTCTTCAAACAAAAATGTTAAAATTGCTAAACTGCATAGAAAAAGTAATTGGTCTCATCACAATCTTGATTTCACTTTCATTTCTGAATCAACAAAGAGACTTCAGAGTATTCGAATTTTAACCTTCTACAGTAAACGAAATTAAGAATATTTTTAAAAGCATCAGAGGGAAAAGTGACCAAGGTTTAGACAAGATCGCTTAAAATTTTATCTGTTTGTTATCAGCCAATTTATATTTAATATATTTTTTAAAGGCTTCTTCAATGTTCTAAAAGATAAAGACATCGCGCTTTATGCTGATAATCTCTCGTTTTGGGTTGCCTCGACATAGGTGAATTACATTTGTTTAAATCTAAATCTGGAAAAAGTATGGAATGGACGTGTAAATGGCAACTAAAAGTAAGCTTCAATAAGACAGTAAGTACGCTTTTTAATAGAGAAAATAAAAGATTCTTTCATTTTCTTTTCTGTCTTTGACCTTTTTATTTTTATAAACTAAAATTATTTCGATATCCAATAGAAAGACGGCAATTTGATATGATTCTTGAACCTTTTTATTTTTATTCATTAAATTTTGAAAAAAGAGTGTTTTATTTTGTTCATTTTGTTCATAATATTTCTATGAAAACCTTTACTTTTTGAAAAGGCATTACATTTGATCAAATTATTTTTTTTTACTTCGAAGTACTTTTTCATTAAAAGAGATTTACCTTGAAAATTCCATAAAACAAATTTCGAAATCTAAATTCTTTTATGATTAAAACCCAAGACTTAAAACAAGTCTACAGATTAAAATAAACAAAAATTGTTTTTTGCAAGTTAGTTTTTTTCTCATTTGAAATTTTTATAAAAGAAAGAAGAAACAAAATTTGCATTTGAAATTTTTTTTTTTAGGAACATAATTTCACATAAAAATTTATTTTTGAATGGATTTAGTTAGACCCTTTTACAAAAAGCTTTTTTTTATTTTCATACGATAAAAAAATCAAATTTGCATTTATATATCTATATCAAAAACGCTATTTCATAAAAAAATTTTTATGATTTTTATTATCATTCATATCGCCTTTTCTAACTTCATTTCATGAGTTGATACTAAAACCTTACTTAAAATTGATAATTTCGCATTTTAATTTTACGCTTCAATATTTAGTTAATCTCAACAACAACAACAAAAAATCTTGATTTTCACTTGATAAAAAAGAAAAAAAAAACAAAAAACTTCATTTTGTTTTTACTTTTTTAAATATATTTATTTTCTTTTTCATTCAAAAAAGGTAAAAAATAAATAAATTAATAATGAATGACTTTGAATTAACTGGTATACAGGTAAAAGATGTAAAGTTACATCATAACTCTCAGCTACCAGTTGAAGAGTTATATGTTAAAACTCGTTATGGTCAAGTCTATGTGACAATTCAAGGCAAAAGAGGCAAAACTCCCATCATAACATTTCCTGACATTGGATTAAATTGTAAAAAACATTAGGAAATTTCTTTTTAATTTAAATAAAAATTTAATATTTATTAAAAAGCCAAATTACAATTTCATGGTTTCTTTGACTTTCCGGATAATGAGCCTCTAATGGATTCATTTTGTTGTTATCATATTAATCCAATTGGCCAAGAAGAAAATGCTCCTACTTTACCAACTAAGTAACTATTTTGTAATAAATTAAATAATAATAATTTGTTTAAATATTAAATTTAAAAGCTATGTGTATCCTACTTGTGATCAATTAGCTGAGACTGTCTTAGACGTCGTAAACAACTTTAAGTAAAAAAATTAAATATAAAATTTAAATTGTAAAAAAAGTAATTAAATGTTTATAAAGTTTAAAGGGTGTTATTTGCTTTGGTATCGGTCTCGGTGCAAATATTTTATCAAGATTTTCAGTAAGTTTTAAATTAAATTTCGAAAAAAAAATATTGAAAAATTTTCTAATTTTATTTTAAAACCTGCTTTTGATTAACTTAATTAGAAATTTCGATTTAAAGTTTTGTCTATCTTTCTTAAGTTAAAAAAATTATTTGAAATTAGAGAAAGAAAATTTTCAATATTTTTTTTGGCCATTCAGAAAATAAAATTTTTCATTCAAATTTTTAAGTTATTGCATCCAGATTTGGTCAACGCATGTGTTTTAATAAACTGTGTATCATCGAAATGTGGTTGGATTGAATGGGGTTATCAGAAATGGAATCGTTGGTATTTAGGTAGTGGCCAATACACTGAATTCACTAATAATTATTTATTATGGCATCATTTCGGATACGTAAGTTCAACTTTTCTTAAAAACTTTTCTATTTATTTTTTTTTCATAATTTTTTTTTTTAATTTTAGCAAACATGGGAGAACAATCACGATTTAATTCAAACTTATTCAGAAATATTTTCAAAAAATAACCCAATTAATTTGAGTCATTTGATTAATACTTATATTGCGTAAGTACAAACTTGCCTGAGTTAAACAAAAAAAAATTCATTTTTTTAAAATTAATTTATTATTCAAGTCGAACTGATTTGGGTATAGAAAGACCTGGAATTGAAAATGTCTCCAAAGAGAAACGATATAATTTTAGATGTAACGTATTAAACGTTATGGGCGATCATTCACCACATGATGATGACGTTGTCGAGACAAACGGTAGATTAGACCCAACTAAATCAGCTTTTGTTAAATTTGCTGATTGTGGCGGAATGGTCTTAGAGGAACAACCGGCTAAAATGGCTGAAGCCTTCAGACATTTCTTACAAGGCTTAGGATATGGTAAGATTTTCAAAAACAAAAACAAAAAACCTTAAAAATTTTATTTTTTTGTTTTTATCAGTTCCACACTTGAGTATTACTAGACATTCATTGGCCAATCGTCAAACAGAACAAGCAATTAGGCTTAAGCAATTACACCATAAAGAGGATAGTCCCTTATCAGAAGAAACAGTTTCATTAGCAAATGTACCAGTCTCATTTGATGAGAACAGTTTCAAAAATCAATTGGCTTAAAAAATTCCTTTATTTTTTATTCTTTCACTCGATCTTTATCTTAATCTGATTGATTCACTTTTTTTTTTCTTCTAAAAGCTAATTGCCAAATAAATATTAAAATTTTTTTTCAAAATGTATATTAATTGATAATTTCTGAGTTAGATACTTCTTTTTTTTTTTTACAATAAAATGAGTTCAATTATTTTTTTGTTAAAAAATTTTAAAAATTTACAAATCGTTTTAATAGACAAAACTAATTTTTTTTAAACATAAATATTTACAAATAAAATTTTTTAAAAATTTCGAAATATATTCTAAGTTTTGGAAAAAAAATTTAAACCAAGTTTCGTAAAAATTGAGCTAATTTTTACGAATCTCATACTTTTATAAATTGGTAAAATGCTGTCCTTTCACGACGAAAAAAAATGAAAGTTCAAGAACGTTCATGAGACTTCGAATAAAAAACTTAATTTAATAAAGTTCTTTTTAAACTCAAACACATTCATCATTCTGCATTTCTATTAAAATTGTTTCGTACCGAACCGTATTATACTACGTTACCATAAATTTCTGAAAATTTATTTTTTCGCATTATTTATTAGATTATAATTTTAAAAGAAAAAAAATTTTAGAAAACTTTAAAATTAATTTTAGAAAATGACTTTAAACAAATATGAGGTATCTAAAATTGTGGATCATAAAGAAAATCTCAATTTTGATGAAAAAATCTGACATTTAATGAAAATTTTGAAAAAATTATATTTTTGTTTTTAATTTGATAAGATGTTGAAAACGAAACTTTTTTTTAAAAATTAATTTTCCAAGTATTATAACGGGTGAGTCATAATGTTTTGAAAAAAGTTTCGAAGAGAAAAAAAATATGTTAGGATATTCAGAAC
>NTPY01000717.1:0-20120 GCA_002922825.1 Brachionus calyciflorus
CTAAAAATGTCCACGTTTGTCTACTGTGTAAATATTAATTTCTTTTATTATTTTGTTCGAGCTTTACTTTAAAAAAAAATTGGCTGCACATACTTGCACCCTTTTTAAAAAAATTGATCCAAAAATGCTGTTTTTTAAGAGTACAAACGGAGTTTTTGGAAAATATTGGTAAAATATTTTAAAATAGTTTTGGCGAAAATCCGAGTTTTCTGAATCGCTGTGGTTTCGTTTTGTTTTGATTGTCGGTCTTTTTTAAATACTGTGGTTGTGACCGCCTATATGGACATCCGCTCTGTTAACAGCTTAAAATTTATCTTTTCTTTTTCTGCCTAAGGTGCTAGAAGGTTAGTGGGCGCCTGAAGAAACATCAACGACCACCTGATCGGTAAGTTATCCTTTATTATGGAATGCCGCCGTCAAGACCTTAGTAATGCTGCTAACAACAGTAGTTTCATTCCTCTTTACTTCGATATAGGAACGACATCGAATAAATGACGGAAATATTTATTAAAAAACGAATCTCAAAACTTTATTATTTTCGTTAAAGACAAAACGTATCGTTTTTCAATTCAAAAGAGCATCTATTTTTATGAAATTAAAATTTTCTGAGGAATATAAAAAAGTCAACTTTTTTTTTCTCCTTTGAAAAAAAAAGATAATATTAAGAATGCAAACGTACAATAATCAAAAAAATATAATTTTTACATCTAAATTTAGGTTTAAAGTTCTTAAAGAATTAAGTATGGCAAGTTGTAAAAATAATTCAAATGTAACAATATCTTAATTATTTTTAAATTTCAAATTTAAATTTATTTCAATTTAATTTTTCTTCAGCAGAGATATATTTTTTTGTACCAAATTTTGGTATAGAAAAATAAAATATTGGGTTTTAGAACGTTAAAATTATCTGAAAATTTAATAAGTATAACATTGCAAATTTATTCTTTGTATTATAATTTTTCCAGAAATTAAAAAAAGGAATTTTCCCGTTACCTCGGAATTACAGAAAATCCCGAATAATTTTTTTTCAAGAAAATAGAACAAAATTGTTTGTTTTTTTGAATGTAAAGCTTATTTTGTATTGAAAGAACTAAGCTGTAGAGCTGATTTTTTGATGATCGACCATGCCTTAAAAAATAAAGCATAAATTTTTTGTGAAACTTTAAAAATTTTCTAATGTTTGAAATAATTAAGACTAGTTATAAATAATGATCTGACGCTTTAAACCAATCCTTTTTTTAGTTGATTTATTTAAAAGCTGAAAAAACTTTTCAAAACAATTTCAATTTCTTAATTTACAATCTTCTGAAGCTTAACATTAAAATTTTTGTTTCTTAACATTAACATTAAAATTTCTGTTGTAGGTCCTGATGTTTTCACCAAATATTCTTGATTTAAAAAAAACAAGAATGATTGAAACTGATTCACGATCTAATGAGTAAAAGTTATAAAAAAACGAATTTTTTTAAATAACCTTTTCGAATCTTTATAGATCTTCATTTTGTTCTCCTATTCAACGATTTTTGTTTCAAAATGAATCAGCTGCAATCATACCAAATGACATAACGGAAAATTATTTGCTAAAGCTTTATGAGGTTCTCCAAAAAGAAAACGCCAAACTAAGAAGAAAGATTGAAGAATTGGAAAGAAAACAAAAATTCGTTAATACCGATATAGCACAATTTGGAAAAAAAATAGAATTTTTAGAAAATTCATTTTTTAATCAAGATTTTTCGACGAAATCACTATGGAAAATGTAATTTTTTTTGAAAGAAAAAATATTAAAGGACAATTAATTTAATTTTTAATTTAAGTTTGAAAATTGTCATTCAAGCAATTTCATTTGTATTTATGTTGTTTTTTTTTTTGAAAGATTATTTTTTGGAAAAACTTAAGTTAATTGAATAATTTTTGAAAATAAAATTTTCCAAAACCATTTTTTTAATTTGTTTTAGTTACAATCTTTTAAGCTCGTAAATATAAGCAGAGTTTGTCAAAAGTTAAAAAAAAGACAAAAAAGTCAAATGGAAGTTTAAATGAGTAAAAGTCTCACTTTTACTTCGAAATATCCCATTTCCCTTAGTAAAGGAGTTAAATTAATTGATGTAAGCTTTAAAGCAAAGTCATACTTTACTTTTATTTTATCGTTAAATTATAAGTTTCTCATTCTAGCTTTTTTTAAAAGAAAGTTTGACTTTATACAATTTTTATGAGTAAGGTCAAGTTTTCCATAAATTGGAATTTTTTTTGCTTAAACATCTTAAAATTGATAAAAAAGAAGTAAAGAAAACCAATATTTCGTTTCACTTTATATTTAATTAGATTAGAATAAGAAAATAAATGATTAAACATTTTATTTAAATTTTTTTTTCGATTTTTAAAAAATTGTAGATATTGATTAAAAATTAATCTAAATGATGCTAATGGTTTTCGTTGGTCAAAGCACAGTTACAACTCGATTGAATTTCTTTGTAAAAGTTTCTTTTTTAAAAAGAAAAAATTTATTATAATTACCTAGCAAAATTAAGAAATTAAAAAATTTACATTTTCTCGTTTAAGAATTCATTTTCAAGTTTAAGTACTCTTCGGTAAAAAAAAATTAAACCAAGAAATTTTCTAAATTCTAAAAATAAAAGTTGCCTACTCTATTAAATCGTCATTATTCCTTATTATCATTTCATATTCCAAACACGTATTATGCATTAAACTAGACCTGGATTCCATCTTACTTTAAAACAAGAATCATTTTAGAAATTCGATTTAGTTAAAAAAAAATTGGTACTTTAAATCTTCTTTAATTGATTGTATTAAATCAACTTCGAAATCATCATTTTCAGTATCTAAAATGATTTTTTTTGAAATTGGAAAGTTTGCTTCACAAGAACTATCGTTGAACATGCGTTTTTGTGACATTTTTTAGGAGTAAATTTAAAACTTAAAATTTAAAGATTCAAATTTTAGAAATTTTGCTTTAAAAAAATTTTTAACGCAATAAAATTTTTGTTTTAAAACAAATTTTGAAAAAAATTTTGTAATACTTTTCCATAAAAAGTCAAGGTTTTTAAATTAAGCATAAAATTTTGACTGGAGCATAATGTTTTAATTAACATTAATCAAATTTAGCTACTGAAATTTTCTTTGGAATGAAGAAAGAATGGTATGATGGATTAATTATTGTGTTTATAGTTAGTCTATGTAATTATTAAAAAATCAAAATTTGGGTTTTTGCGTCTAACTAAATTTTGACCACATGATTGATTAACTTGACGATTAAATTTTCTCGAATTTTGTAAATGAATTTCACTATCTTGAAAATTTTTGGCCGTGAGTTTTCATATAACAAAGGGCGACTAGATTAGTAAAATTATTCTGAAACATGCGTGCATTAAAATCAAAAGTACATTTAGAAGGTCATGCATAGATATACTTACATTCAGTGTTATAGAAAATTACTTAAAGTCCGATTCACTTTCTTCGTAGCCTTGAGTAAAAACGCACTTTTTTATTAAAAATATTGAATTTTTACTATTAGTTCAGCCTTTATAAACGAATTGATACAATTAAAAAAAGCAATACTTTGATATTGATGCAGCATTAATTTTCTTTAATTTTCTTTTAAAAATATTTAAGCAGAACATGACACAGTTTCTTGTGTTTTAGCTTTTTCTGTCTGATATTATTCAAGATTTTGAATAAAAACTTGCGTTTATACTCGAAGTTAGAAAGAATATGCATCGGACTTTTAAATAATTTTTATAACACTGAAAGGAAGTATATCTCTGGATGCCTTTCTAAAGTTACTTTTAGTTTTAATGCAAGAAGTTTTGAGCAAATACTTCGGTGATTAATAGCTTTTTTTTAGTTCATCTATTTTTTAACAATAAATTAATAACAATAAAATTTGAAATTTGTTAAAGCAAAAAATGGTAATCAATTTTTACCAATAGAAAAAAATTCTTTGTTAAAATGAGAAGTCTAAAACTAGTCTATTCCCAACTGTATATGAATATACCATATTTAAAAAAAATATATTCAAAAATCTAATTAGGTAGTCATTAAAATTATTTATTTATATTGAGTTTGATAAATCAATTTGTTTTGAATAATTCTTTTATTTATTAATTTAAATGTTAAAAAAAAATTAAAGAACGTTTTTGTTGTAAATAATTTTATTCAAAATATATATTTAGTTTTAGATAATTAAATAGATAAATAGTTTTGATAACTAAAAAGCTAATAAGTTGACAAAATCTTTTTAAATGCCAAGAACTTGAATTGAGTATTTTTTCCTATCATTGAAACTTTTTTCCTTTTGGATCTGAAAATTAAGCTTCAAACTTAAAATAGAAAAATTTAAAAAAAACTCACTTTATGTTTTTTACCAAAATGTAAATTAAATCCAGATGCATTTTTGCAAATTTTTCCAGGACATAAAAGACAAGCTATCCTGCAATTCAATCGTGTTGCTTCTTCTTCAGCAGGATCTTCATTTCTTAAAAAAGAACTTTGGCTAAGGCTAGATGACTTTGAAAACGAGTATTCAGTTAGTGAGTTTTTCATATAATTGAAAGAATCACAAAGACCTTTTAAAGAACGCTCGAGACAATTAACTCTTGAAACAGTGGAATCACTTAAACTTATTATTAAATTTAAACTTATAGTAATATTAAAATTCTAATTGAACTTTACTTTATTTCTTTACACTTTAGTTTTTCCTTCAAAAAAACATTATATTCTCTCTCTCTTTCCAAAAGATGTTCTGTCTCAGTTTTCCTAAAAGTTTAGAAATGAAAAAAAGGAAAAAAAATTTTAATCAAAGTACTTTTTTTCAGAAAGCTTTAACTCATTTTTTAAAAATTCGATTTCAGCAATAAATGTTTTTTCTCTATTTTGAAAATAAAGTAACTCTTGATTTGTAGAAACGAGCTTCGCTGAAACATATTCTAAAAATGGCGTAGCATTTTCGTCAGATGAATCGTCTGAACTTGTGTAAAAAGGGCTTTTACATGATTTACTAGTACAAGGACCATTCTTTAATGGGGTGCTATATCTTGAAAAAACTTTATACATGAAAATTAATTTTTTTTAAAGAAAAATAATTCATACTTTTGGTTTTTTCTTAAATTAAATTGATCGGATGGAGCTTTTATTCTAAGAAATTGTTTTCTTACACCTGATCGAATATTCTGGCTTGGAGAAAGAATACTAAGAAAAAATAAAAATCTTTTCCGTTTCAAAAAAAAATAAATTAAAACCCTTGCTGGTTTTCTAAAACCATTGTTTTTCTTGGCTGATGTTTTGAATAAGAAAAATTAGGACTTTCTTCGTCTGTAAAAACAGAATTATGTAACTTATTTTTGGTTCCCCTTAAATTGGTCATTTTCGTTTTTATTCCAAATTTTGAAAAAAAATTTTATTTCGGATAAAATAAAAAATATGTATAACAACTCGTTATAAGAAGTTTTGAATTATAGAATAAATTTAAAAAACAAATTACAATCCTTTCACAAATTTTATTTTTTCAAACAACTAAATTAGCATTTTTTGAAACCTAAACCTTCTTTTTCACATGACGAATAATTTAGAAAAGCTTATTATTCTAACTAACAATGATCATGATGTTTTTAATGAAAATTTTAAATGGAAGAGCTCGTGGTATTAAAATATTGTTTGTTAATGATTCATCAAAATAAAGGGACAGTAAATTATAAATTTTTAAAGTTTCAAAAAAGCTAAAAATACCAAAAATCATATTCAAAAAAACTCTTCATATTGAATTTACTATTAATTCCTTATAGTTACCTCATACATTTGCTACGAGGTGCGGGTACTTAAAATCAAAAATTAGTTTTAACCCAATGAATCACGTACCATCTGTCACATGTTTAGAGTATTTAAAAATTTTTAATAAAAAATTTTAACAAGCAGATACTGAAAAAAAATTAAAAAAATTTTATCACATTTATCTTATATCATAAAATGAAATAATATTCTTTCATATGAACTTCTTTTATCTGAATTATCTAAAAAGAAAAACGAGCTTTTTATTTAAATTTTATATAATAAAACAATAACAACTTCAATAAACAATTCAATTTTTTTGGTGATTAAAGCTCTCTCTTGTCAAAATAAAACTACTCGCCTTTTTTTTACGAAACTTTTATCGTAAAATTTTTTTGTAAAAATCGAAATGGGCGATTAGATTTACCAAAAAAAAAAATATTTTACTATTTATAAAACAAACTATCAAAATTAAAAAAAGCAAAATTTTTTGAAAAAATTTTTTCATGGAATCTATTTCTTATTATTTTACTTTCTTTTCTTTATTTAATCAAGTAAAGATTCATTGGTAAAATCGATTAAATTTGATGCAACTGAAATAAAGAAATCAATTTCGTCAATTAATTTGAGACTAAATTTTAATTACTAATTTGTTTTTTTATTCTTTTATCATTTTTATTTTATAACCGAGCATAATTACCGTTAACATTTGCCTACTACTCTTAGAAATAAGGCTTAATTATGGATTGACTCCATATGGAAAACTTCCCATCGATACCATGTTTTAACAAATTCTTTTAATTTTTTTTGAGTAAATGTCAAAATGAAGCTTTTTTCCAATAGTAAAGCCCAACATTGGCCTTTTTTCTAGGACAAAATTAAGTTTTATTCCAATTTTAATTAAATAAATTGAGGTTAAGTTTAATAAAATTTAATCAAAATTTCTACCATTATTGTTTTTTTTTAGTTAAGTCTAAATGTATTTTGAACGCGATATTTTGGTATAAATCTTTGAATTATCACTAGCTCTCAGGGTTCAGACTTAAATGTTCAGTTTAAATATCAAATTTGAAATTCACTTTTTTCGTAACAACTGCAAATGATGTTGTTAATTTTTAACTTATGAAGAAATTGGTTCAACTTCAGGAGAGATATCTAATTTATTACTATTATACCGTAATCTCTTGACCAGTACTCTAAGAGCTAAGTCCAAATTTGGCTTAGCTTTCTCTATATGGCTTTTCAGTGGTTATTCGACTAATACGATGCTAATTCGTAAGCAATCTGTTTCGTAAGGAAGAAAGCGATTAAGAAAATAATTTAGAGAGACTACCTAAATGAGATTACTTAATATCATATTCAAGTCAAGTTTGGATAACAACATGTTCAAATCACGTTTGTTAACTTTCGTTTTTTTTACCTTTATTTTTCTTTTGATGACGAATTTATAAAATAAATACAAGATAAATTAAATGCTGTAAACCTTTGCCTACTCTTCTTAGATATAAGTTTTTATTATGGGTTAACTCTTTAAGGAAAACTTCCCATCGATACCATGTTTTAACAAATTCTTTTAATTTTTTTTGAGTAAATGTCAAAATGAAACTTTTTTCCAATAGTAAAGCCCAACGTTGGCCTTTTTTTAAGCATAATATTAAGTTTTATTTCAATTTTAATAAAAAAAATGGAAAGTTAAGTTCAAAAAGATTTTAATCGAAATTTCTCCCTTCATTCTATTTTTAAAAGTTTAGTCTAAGTGTATTTTGATTGCGATTTTATAAATTAAATGCTAAAAAGCCGGTACCGTAATCTCTTGACCAGTACTCTAAGAGCTAAGTCCAAATTTGGCTTAGCTTTCTCTATATGGCTTTAATACCATCGAAACCATGCTATAACAATTTTTAATTTTAATTTTAGAATTATACCAGGATTCCGCCTTTATACTAAAAAATGAAAGTTTTTTGATTTTTTTTTAGTGAAGTTGTAGGTTTTTGACTTGAAATGTATTTGAAAATATGGTTCAATTACTTTTTTGACGAGAATAAAACTTTATATGACCAAAAAAAAAATCAAAAAACTTTCATAATATGGCTTTTTGGTCAATTTTTGGATTAATTTTTAAGAAAGAGGTGTCTAATAAATCGCTTTCTTTATCAATTTTAATATTAGAGTTAATTCCATTTTTATAATAGAACTAAATTTTAATTTTTTTTATTTTTAGTTAACACTAGATTTTTTTAATTTTTTTCTAGAGTAAAAGCGGATTTTTCGATAGAATAAAAACCAATGTTTGGCTTTTTTCTTAGTATAAAGGCGGAATCCTGGTATAATTCTAAAATTAAAATTAAAAATTGTTATAGCATGGTTTCGATGGTATTAAAGCCATATAGAGAAAGCTAAGCCAAATTTGGACTTAGCTCTTAGAGTACTGGTCAAGAGATTACGGTACCGGCTTTTTAGCATTTAATTTATAAAATCGCAATCAAAATACACTTAGACTAAACTTTTAAAAATAGAATGAAGGGAGAAATTTCGATTAAAATCTTTTTGAACTTAACTTTCCATTTTTTTTATTAAAATTGAAATAAAACTTAATATTATGCTTAAAAAAAGGCCAACGTTGGGCTTTACTATTGGAAAAAAGTTTCATTTTGACATTTACTCAAAAAAAATTAAAAGAATTTGTTAAAACATGGTATCGATGGGAAGTTTTCCTTATAGAGTTAACCCATAATAAAAACTTATATCTAAGAAGAGTAGGCAAAGGTTTACAGCATTTAATTTATCTTGTATTTATTTTATAAATTCGTCATCAAAAGAAAAATAAAGGTAAAAAAAACGAAAGTTAACAAACGTGATTTGAACATGTTGTTATCCAAACTTGACTTGAATATGATATTAAGTAATCTCATTTAGGTAGTCTCTCTAAATTATTTTCTTAATCGCTTTCTTCCTTACGAAACAGATTGCTTACGAATTAGCATCGTATTAGTCGAATAACCACTGAAAATTTTGCTGCATTTAGACGATGTTTCGAATGCCAATAAGGATTTTTTTTCGTATAGATAAATTTTTTCACAGTTTTATTTAATGAGGGTTTAAAAAAAGACGAAAGCCATTCGGACCAACCCCTGGGCTACCCAAATTAAATTATTGTATACAAACTTCTTAGAATTAGTTGAATCATTGTGGTTCTAAAACTGAAATTTTTCACTGCAAAGTTTAAAAGTACTATTTTTTTATTGTAAAACGTGAATTCAAAAAATTTATTATTTAAAAAGCCTTTTTTTCAAATTCTATTTTTAAGTCTGGGAAAGGTCATTGTAAATATTTATTAAATATAATTTTAAGGGTAAAGACATGATTTAGAAAAAAATTTAAATTAAAATTTTTTATTTGTGTTGAAAATTTCAAATCAAATGGAATAAAAATTAAAATGGTATTTCAGTATTTAAAAATAATACTAATTTCTTAAATTTGTCTTTAGGATTTAGCATTTGGTTTAATTAAAATTCAACAATCTCAAATTTGAAGCTATTTTTTTAAAAATGTAAGTATTAAAATTAATTAAATACGGAAAAAAATTTTTAAAAGAAAAACAATTTTAAAACGTATTAATTACTCCGAGATTAAAAGTCCCTAAAAATTTTGATTGATAAACTTTAAAATCTTAAAACCTAAGAAAAGATAATAGTCTTAATTATCGAAATCAGCAAAACTTTATGTCATTATTTTTCTCATAAAATTTATTTGTAAATTTAAATAAAACTCATAAATAAAATTAATTCTTTAAATTGATCCTTTTTGAGCATAATTTCAAAAAAATAAGATTTTAAAAAATCAAAACCGTTCCCTTTTATTAATTTCTGTTTCGAACTTTGTTTAATACATGATGAGTTCCCAATATTTTTCTTATTTCTTCAAAAATACTCTCACTCAAAAAAGAAAGAAAAAAACAAAATTTTAATTGTTTGAAAAAAAATTCACTAAAATGATGTAATTTTGGAAACTAAATTTCCATCAAAATGTTGTTATGTTTCAAATGTAGTGAAAAAGGTCAAAATTAACCAATCAAAGTTACAATCTTGATCGATGATGATGTTAAATTAGCTGATCATCATAAATTGAAGGTTAAAGTTAAACAAAATGAAAGATTGAGACAACAAATAAAATAAAAATCATTTTTAGCGACTAAAGCTGTTAAATATTTGAGTCACAATAACAGTAATAATTTACTTTTTAAAGAATTTTTTTTTTAATTCAATTTTAAAAGGTTGCAAATTTTTTTTTAAGCGAAGAGAAGAAAACATAAAAATCAAAAGATTTGACAAAAAAATTTTTGTGACCATTAGATTATTATAATTCAATCGAATTTATTTATTTTTGGAGATTTTGTTGCTTTCGTTGAAGAGGCAGGTTATTTGTCAAATAATGAAATTGATGAATTTTTAAAATTATTAAATTTAATTTAACCGAAGTAAAAATGCTTTCTTATTGTTTTGAGTCGTTGAATGCTGCTTTGGACTTTATTTTTTAGCGAACCTAATTGGCTCAAGCTCTAATTCTAATCTCCACTCTTGCCATAAAATTTTTTACCGAAATAAAAAATTTCATTCGAAAATTTAATTATTTTGTAAATATATCAAAATTGAAAAGATTATTTTTATTATATAATTTTTTTTAGTAAATTTCAGTTTTTGTATTTTAAAACACTTTTTTAAGAAAAAATTTTATTTCTGAGTTTTATTAATTAAAAAATTGTGAACTATAAGTTAATTAAAAAAAGAAAAATATTAAATAGTTTTATCATAAATACCAGTTGGCTTCAAAAGTTAAGGCATAATGCCCGTGTGGACTGGGGTTCACAAGATAATACGTCCCCCTGGAATCACCTGGTATATCGGTTAAAAAAAAATTTTTTTGAAAAAAAAAATTTTATAATGTTTTTTGAATTTTTATAAAATAAAAAAATATTGTTGTAATTTGTTCATTCTTGCTTTAGCTTCCTTGTTAACAACAACATGCAAAATATGCGAAATTTACCGTAATTTATAAGCCTTTTTTATTTTTAAGAAAACTCAATAAAAATTAAAAATCAACCAACCATCAATTTATTTAAAAAAATGATTAACACCAGCTGTTTTTTGTTATAATCGGAAAATCATGCATTGGACTCTTTGAAATTAAATTGAACGTATAATGAATATTTTAGAAGTGAATAAAGTAAATATGTAAGTGAAATTTCAGATTATATTTGGAAAATAAAATACAAACTAATAGATATTTATTGATTTATTAAAAATAAGGATTAATATAATTTAAAAACTATCTCCTAACCAACGCATTAAATTACAGCTAAATAAATGACATCATCTAAAAAATCTTAAAAGGAGATAAAAAAAATCAAATGTTTAAGAGGAAATGTGTAAAGGTGAATTAATAAAATTAAAAAAAATTAAATTTTATGCGAGTAATTGTAATGTTCTAACAATTGTTGTTTGGCCTCTTCAACATTTCTTTGCCTACCATCAATTATTTGACTTGAAGGATGATTGTGGATCCTCAATTCTTGATTTATTAGTTTTAAAGAAATTTTTCTTTTTAATTTCAACTCTTCCTCTGTAAATTTGCAAATGGCATTACAATTTCTACATGACTTCTTTGAATCTGTAAACAGAATATTTGAATTAAAATCGTTTTTATTTGGCTTTCTAATAACTTTTATTTCAATTGTTTTATAAGATTAGATATTAGAAAGCTTCATATTGAAAAAATTCAGTTACTTTCGAAACAGAATTTAGGTTTTGCTGCTAAAAAGATATTATCTATAAATTTTTTTTTCTTGATTATTGAATTAATTGAAATCTCATCGTCCTCTATTATTTTTTCAATTTCTAAAGAAAAGTTTGTTGTTTTCTGAGTTTTCTCAAATTCAACTTTAAATTGAGAGTCATCATTGCTAAAAATTGAGGACATTAAATCAAACTTAGGTTCAATTGCTTTGAAATTATAATAGCATCTAATGTTTTTTATTATTTGAAAATTATTTGATATTGTTTCATCAGTTAGTTCAAATTTTTGAGCAATTAAATTTATTGGATTCAGCTTTTTTCCATTTTTTTTAGCTGACAATTTTCTCAAGTCATTTGAAACTTTTTGCCGCCTATTTAAAGCATCTACTATATCTTGACTGCAAGTAAGTTTTTTTTCAAGAGATTCTTTTTTAATGTAGTTTGAAACTACAGAAAAATGTTGATCACGAGTATTTTTCCCGTGTTTATCCCCAAAAAAATTTAAGCATACACTCGAGTATTCTTTAGCTAATTGGTTAAAAAAAAAATCAACAACCTCTGAACAACGAAAATGTGGTCCTGTATCACACCAAATAACAATATTTTTCTTTTCAATTTTTTTAAAAAACTCTTGTTTTCTCATAAATTTAAAAGCTTGAACAGTTGTCGAAGCTTTTTGGCTTCCTTTGAATATTAAATCATAATTTATGCAATCGATTCTTCCTTCTGAATTTTTAAAATATATTCCAAATCCTTAAAAATATAATTTTAAATAACAAAAAAAAGTATATCATCAAAATTTTTTTTTTAAATACTGGTCAACAACGGACTCCTTACAAACTCTTTAAATATCTTGAATTGAGGAAAGACATTTTTTGAGTTTGGAGAGGTCGTGGTCATTGGCTTCTATCCAATTAGCTTTCTTAAGTCGGATATTCTTTTTAAAATAGAAATGCTCCTTTCCTTATGCATAAAATTGATTTACTTATCTTAAAATCGATTCGAGAATAGATCTCCAATTTGAAAAGTCGATTAAAATCGATTAATCGAAATATTTATACAAAAATATTTTTCAATATTTTAATACAAAATTAACCACTTTTTTTACTGTTAATGGAGAGAATGATTAAATAAAATATTAATAGTTGAAAAATAAAATTTTTTTATTTTTCGATGCTGTTAATTAATATCTAAATCCTTTATTTGTTTTAAACTGTTAAATCATTATACGGTTGTGGGAATTAATTGTGGGAATTAAGCGTCAGATTTTATCAATTTCGACCGTCAAATAACGTCATATGACGTTCTATGCCGTCATATGTTGTTAGAAGACGTCACGTTACAAATTTAATCCCCACCACTGAACGATTAAAATTTATCAATTAAAAACTTTCTTTGACAGGTTGTTAATAGTTTAGAACTATTATTAAATCGATAAAAAGATTGTTAATTAAAAAAAGTTTTTCTTATCTTTACTTTTAATGTTTAAAAAAAAGGTTTTTTTATAAGTTTTTCTATGCTTAATTCATTTTTTTATTTTATTTTGATCTTGATTCATTTTTCGATTTAAATCGGTTAAAATCAGCTTTTTAAAATTTCAAATCGATTAATCGCCGATTTTCACCAATTGATTCACAATATTACTTAAAATCTTTTTAAATTTTGGACAAGCTTTCTTGGACACAAGTTTAAATTTAAACCCTCCTTAATCTATTTATTTTTTTTTAGATAAAATTTCAAAACAATTAATAAATCAAGTTAACTTTAGCTTACTATTATAAAATTAATTTGGCAGTGGTTATTTTTAGTGTAACTTTACTTAGGTACTTTATCAATATTCCTTTTTAAAAATTTTATTTTGACGTTCAAATGCTTTTTTATTTAAACTTGCCATCTGTATATTTACATCTAAATCTTTTAAAGCATAACTACACATATCAACTTCACCCTCAAAGTCAATCGCCTCAAGCACAATCAAATTATTCCTTTTAACTTAAATTAAATTTTTGAATCATGAAAACTAATTTAATATAACTTATTAATTAAAAAATAGATTGTCAGTAAAATTTAGCTATAATAACTAAAGATTTAAAAACGGGTCACACAATTATAAAAATTAGTTACTAAAAGATGTTCTTGGTCTTTTAATTATAGGGTAGGTCAATTATTTAAATCCAAATTCATTAAAATATTAGTCACTCTTTTTTAATCATATATTTCGTTACAACTTGGATATATTACTTTGTAGTCCCAAAATAAATAAAATTTTTATTTTAAAGAATTAAAGCCAATTTCGACTATATTAATGGAAAATTAGCGTCTAAATTCTCAAAAAATTAAAAATAAAATAGTAACGATAGGGATTATTCGCAACAGCTTATAGGTAAAATTGCACTATTAATTTTAGAGGACTAAGAAAAGGTTTATGGAAATACTTGCTTTGTTACAGAAAAATTCATAAATTATCCACTAGCATGATATGGGATTTTCAAACAGAGCTCGGTTTGGAAAACTCAGTCTTGAAAATAAAGCAAGGCTTTATTAAAAAATTAAATAGCTTCTAAAGTTATCTTCGAAGATTCTGAGTCGGCAAATGCCGTTCTGATAATTTGACGCAAGCTTGATACTTACTTATTACAAGATTATACTCAATAACCTTTTACAACTGGTAAAAATAAATCAAAGAAAATTTGGTTTAGTACTTCAGCGAGTAAAGGGTTACCGTTACCGTGAGCGTACCGTTATCGTGAGTGTAAGCGTTACCGTTGTCATTTAATTGATTTTTACTTTTCTACCGAGTAGGTAAAAATTCTTTTCACAAAATTCGGAGGAAAAAATTTAGAATATTTTTTACTTTTTAACTTATTTTTCAAGGTTCTTATATTTTTGAATTTTTTAAGATTTAGTTTGTCTTGGCTAAAACCACTCCGAATTTTTCTAAAAAATAAAGGTCCGTGTTTAAGTAAACTAAATCTTTTTGGCCGAAACAAACTAAATCTTAAAAAAATCAAAAATTAAGAACCTTGAGAACGAAATTCAGTGAAATAGTAGCGAAAAAACATTCTTAATTTTTTCTCCGAAATTTGTAAATTAATTAACGTAATTACTAATTAAAACGTAATTTATAATTGAAAAAGACAGCCGAAATTTGACACTTTGGATTATTAAGTTCGGATTGTGCTAAAAATTTTTAAAGACATAAAAAAAAGTTGATATAATCTAGAAATTTATTTCTCTTTTTAGCAATATAATAAATTATTCTAAAAAAGAAAAAAAAAAGTTAACTTTTTTTGCTTAATATTCGAATACTAAAATAAATAAAACGTCTTCAAAAAATACCAACTCAGTGTTATATTTTAGGAAATAAGATAAAAAGATTACAAACTAAATTTAACAACTACCTACCACTTAAACTAAACTTAATTTAATAATCATAGTTTTCTAAACTTAATTAATTTTTTTAACTATTTAGACATTGGCAATAAAACTTAGACAGTAAGTGTGCATAGAGTCCTAATTTTTAGCTGATAAATTTTATATACAATAAACAATGAGTACATATTTCACATAATTTTTATTTAAATTTAAATATCTCGTTATTTAGGTATTTGTTATGAAATTTTTAGGATTAAGTGTTTATTACTATTAAAAAATTTACCTAAAAGATTTCTCTGCTGCTGATTGTAATATTCGCTGCTAATTTGCCTTGGACTCAAACCTATTAATATTTTTTGTTTATAGTCCATTTCTATCAAAATAGAATCATCGAAAAGCACTTCATCATTAAGCATTTTTTTATAAGCGCTTCTTTGTTTCTTTGCTATTCGCAGATGAAATTGAATAATTTCAATTTTTTTCAATTTTTCGAAAGCTGTCTTTTCAATTTCTGAATCTTTATTTTTAAGAAAAATTTCAAACTCATTTATTGGAAAGTCAAGATCATCATTGTTTTCCAAACTTGTAGATAATTCTAAATTTTTAAAAATTTCAAATATTTCTTTTTTTAACTTTTTTCCGAGTTCACAATATTCACAAAGATCCGTGAATCTATGTGGATTTTTGAATTCTTTTCCAGCATATGCATAAAAAGTGGAATATGATAATTTTTCTTTTAAAGGAAATTTTTGATAGGCTGTAATCAAAGATTGATTCATGTATCTAACATTGACAAGCTCATTATCGATTTTTATTGTTCTATTTGATGCAATTTCTGAATTATTCTCTAGATATTCTCTAATCGAATTAATCATTTCCTTTGATAATTTTTTCCTTCCACCTTTTTTGGGACTACTACATTTTAATGAATTTTTCCAAAGATATGATGTTGTTTTAAATCCATATTCTTTAGCTTTTCTTAACGTTAATCTAGCATTTTTCAAGGAATTTATATATTGATAGCGTGCCTTTGGTTTAGTCTCTTTAAAAATTTTTCCAAAGTTACACAGCGAATCGACAATTTCTTGATTCAGTTTTTCTTTTTCTGAAGGCTTTAAAATGTCTTTTAACATGTTTACAGTATCATTTCCAGATATTAAATCTAGAATTTTTCTGATTTTTGCTTTATTTTTATAGTAACCGCCACCTTTTTTTTTCCTATGACCCCATTGAATAGCATTCGGAAAACGCATTGATAAAATTTTTTCAAATATCCCAGGCCTCATATTTTTTAGAAATTCAGAAAATTTTCTGTTTGCTTGTATAATTATATCAAATTAAAATTTCAAACAAGCCAATCCCTATTATTTTTACATTTAAAGTATCGAGAAAAATTAAATTTTATAATTTTTTTTTGCTAATTCAGTATTTTTCAAATAAAACTAAGATGCCGTACGTTTCGAAATCTTTAGAAAACTTATTACAAATTAAAAATATCGCTGATAAAGATGTTTCTTATGTAATGGGAATCGGAAATAGTTTTTCTCGACGTTTAAGAAGAAAAGGATACGATAAAGTATATTATGTTAATCTAAAAATTTCATTTTATAAATTAAAATTCTTTGTTAATCAAAGGTTTCGATGCTATTCGGGGTATTTTTGCTACTTAAAAAAAGTCAAGAGGACTTTAAAGATTGTTTAGTTGACATTGGATTGGATAGCCGTAATGCTGCTTTGGTTGTTGGCTTTATGAGAAAATATGCAGAAAAATTTTAAAAATATTTTTTCAAATTTTATTTATCCATTTCTTAATTATTTAGTATTTTATTTTAATAAATTTGTAAAATCAAAATTTTTTAAATTTAATTAAATTTTTGCAAGTCTTTTCTTTATGTATCATTATAATGATACATCGCTTTGATGTCACGATAAATTAAACAAATAAAATATAGAATTTATTGAAATTTAGAAATACATCTAAAGTAAAAGAATATCATTTAATTAATTCAATTTGAAAATTATTTTTCCTTTAGGGACAATGAAGGATTGAATTTAGCCTCATTGTAAATAGGTTAAAGCATCTTTATTTAATAAAATTTAAGTACCCTTTATTTTCTATTTTTTTTATCGATCAGGATTCAAACTTGATTTTCGATCCTGAAAAAATACACCATACAAAAGACTTTCAATATTTAAAATAAAATAAAATTTATTCCATAGAATTTTTCGAATTGAGGAAAAGAAAATTTGAGTATTAAAGAGGTTAAATAATATTTATTATAGCTTGACTAAAAAGTTCAAAATAAAAAAACTACAAAAAAATATTAAAAATCAATCATTGAATCAGTCATGACATCTTTGTTTACACAATTGACATTTTTCTTTTTGATCTCTTTGCATCAATCTTTTTAAAATTTTTTAGTCTTTTAAAAAATTATCAACTTCAAAAAATTTACAATTGATCTCTAAGCTTCTGATTTTCATCGGAATAACTCCTTTAAATGAAATTATATTATTCCATTCTTTTTAGAAATGATTTTGTTTTTTACTTTATAATTTCATATTTTTCTTTTATTTTTTGGCTTAAGTATTTTGAAGCATCGAGGGACATTTGATACTTTTCTTGGAACAGTCTTTTAAAATAAAACTTAACTTAATACTAACTCCCTTTTTTTTTACTTACTTTAGCTGATTTCTGTAAAAATCCAAGGAATGTCCACTTTCAAAGCTGATATTTTCCATTATTTCTCAAAAAGCTTTTTTTTCAAAAAAATTAAAATGTTTGAAAAGAAAAAAAAAGTTTAAGTTTGAATTTCTCAAACAATTTAAAGGATAGTAGCTTGATTTTCTCAAACAATTTAAAGGATAGTAGCTTGATTTTGTATGTTGTTTGTTGTTGTTTTTTTTAAGTTTTTAAAAAGCAAAAAGAATTCAATTTTTTATTTGCTTAATTGCGTTAATTAAAAAAATCATATTGTTTTGTTCGTACAATTTAATTTCAAAAATTAATTAAGCCCCCGAATAAGAATGCAAAATAATCGAAAAAATAAAAAACCTTCTTCAATAAATGAAGACGAAAGCATGAATATTACTTGTGCCCATCCTAAAAAAACTGTAATCTTAGATCGAAGGTAAATTTTTAAGTTTGAAAATATAGATTATCTGAATTTGTTTTCTTATGAATTTTTTTCAAAAAACAAATTAGATTATATAAAGGACATTTTCAATAAAAAATGGACCTTATATACTTTACTGCTCCAGAATTAACATACGCATTCTCTAGCAAAAATTAATGTAGTACGGGGAAGAATAAGATGATAATTCTAGAGCAGTACAATAAATTAGATACATCCAAATACTAAGGTTTGTTTATTTTAAAAAGTTAAATTTTTAAAATAAATATTAAATAGCAGAAATCAATCAACTTCACAAAAGTTTTGCTCCCAAAATGAGGTGCGTCAGATTTTCTGGTAAAAATAAAGCCACTGATATGTAAATATTTTGAAAATTTCAAATAATTTCAAAATTAATTCTCTTAAAATTTAAGGAGTACCCCAAAATATTCAGGAAAAATATTTCCTAACTTAAATAATAGAGAATTTATGCTTTCGAAAAATGAAGACGACTTTTCAGACAAAACAGAAACAACTGAGGAACCATTCACTTGCAGCAAAGGTACTAGTCCTTTTAAAACTGACAGTTCTTCATCTTCATCATCAGATGATGAAGGTGAGTATGTTATTTTAGAAGAGTTAGATAAAACAAAAAAAAAGCTTAGGAAAAGTGAACAAGAAAACGAAGATTTGAAAAAGAATTTTGATATTCTAGAACAAAAATTAAAGAATTTGGAAATCAAGTTAATTATTTTATTCATTTTAAGCTTCCTTTATTTTTTTTCAATTTAAAAATTTAAAAGTAATGATAGTTTACAAAGCCAACTGGATAAGCAAAAAGAAGTAAATATGCGGTTAGAAGAATCCCTAAAGGGTGAAACATCCGAAGTTAAAATAAAATGCACGATTTGTCTAAATAAAATATGTAAAAATTACGCAGGATTTAGCATTCATTTTAGTCGAATTCATAAAGTATGTTCAATAACTGAAAATTTTAATATTATAATAAGTAACATTTTTTTTTAGGAAATTGATTTTCAAACAAGAAAAAAATTTGGATTACCAATTTCAGCGAATACACCTGAGACCCCAAAATTGGAAGATTATTTAATAGAAAAAACAAGTTGATATTTTAAATTCATAAAAACTTGTCATTTTTAATATTTATCCGTTTATTTATCTTTAATAAAAATTTTAAAATTTAATTTTTTTTAACTAAAAAATTCTTTATTATTGAACAATTTATTTTTCTCATACTGTTTATTTATAAAAGCGTTCATAATTTTCTTCAAAATAAATAATAGATTTTTGGTAAAATAAAATCAAATTTATATTTTCTAAATTTCTCTAAATTAAAGTAAAATTGATAAATCTTAGTATCTATATTTTAAATCAGAGGCACAATTTTGCTAGAAAATCTGTTATTTAAACCAAAAGTTTTTTTAGCCATTAAATAGCTAAAAAATTTTATTAATTTTGCTTTTTTTAGTCAATTTTCTTACTCTTGGTTTGTCGTTCGAGAAAAAATTTGATGAAAAATTATGCTAATTTTAAAATGTTAACTTACCAAAATTTTTGCTTTAAAAAAAATTTCTTCTAATTTTGATAATGATTGACTGCCATTTTGTTGAGCCCCACTTTAGAATCGAACACTTTTTGAATTTCAAGATTGAAATTCAAGTCGTTTTTTCGGCAGTTTTAGACAATTCAACGGTCCATTTTTATTGAATTCTTTTTGTTTATAATATCTCCAATAAAAAAATATAAAAAGGTTCATAAAAATAATTTTAAACCACTAAAAAATTAAAAAAATAAGAAATGGACCTAAAAACCGCTTAATATGTGATCAGTTCCAAAATTTGGCTGTTCCAAAAAACGGGTCAACTTCATAACTTTTAATGTAAACCCCTCACAGTAAAAAATTTTTAAATTCCAGGATACTTCCCTACTTCACTAAAAAAACGAAACCATTTTTAAGGAGGTCAGAAAATTCCGTATTATAAAAATGGTGGTCGGTTTGGGGTTAAATAGTATTGGATGTCAGGATTATTTTTTTTTA
>NTPY01000717.1:55642-101311 GCA_002922825.1 Brachionus calyciflorus
TTTATATTTCTTTTTTCAGAGTAATAAAATTTTTTTAAAAAAAAATTTGAGCCCCCCCATTTGAAAAATCCTGGCTACGCCCCTGCATCTAAGAACAACTAAGAATTCTTAAATATTTTTTTAAATGACAAAAATATTCCTTCTTTTTATACTTAAAAATAATTATGAGAGCCAATCAGCTTCATCTTATTTAACTTTTACTTTTTCTAACGTTCGACTGTCTTATAATAAGAACAATTTGGATTTGTTCGTAACGGAAGCAGGAAAAGTCCAAATTCATTTTTTATTCTTTTAAAGTAATCACGTTATTTGGTACAAAATTTTAGTTAAAACGTTTGAATAATTAGTAAAGGATTATAATTCAAATTTATTTTTAATTTTTGCGCCAAAAATAAAGTAATAAATCGTTCTAATTATAAGACAGTCGAACGTTAGAAAAAGTAAAAGTTAAATAAGATGAAGCTGATTGGCTCTCATAATTATTTTTTAAGTATAAAAAGAAGGAATATTTTTGTCATTTAAAAAAATATTTAAGAATTCTTAGTTGTTCTTAGATGTTCTTAGAAGTTAAACATCTAAGAATTTAAAATTTATTTTTTCTTAGAAAACTTCTAAGATCTAAGATTTCTAAGAACTAAGAATTTTCTTAACGGAGGTAAATTTGTTTTAATAATTTTTTTTGAAATAATAAAATTTTAATAAATTAAAATTTTATCTTTTTTTTTTAAAAAATTTTAATTTACCGTGAAAAATTGCAATACTTTTTTAATACACCGTAGAAAAGTTCCTAAGAAAACGACCATTATTACGTCAAAAATTATGTCCAACTTATGGTCTTGATTTAATATTTTAAAAAAATGCCTTTTTTAAATATTTAAAAAAAATGTCTTTTTAAATATTTATAAAAAAAACTTTCTTTTTATATTAATGATGTTATATGAAATTTATATTAAAAATTGCGTTATTTGTTTCGATTTTTTTTAAATTTTTTATGAAAAATGAATATTCAGAAAAAATTTTAAAAAAGACATTTTTTTTAAATTTTAAGTCAAGACCATAAGTTGTACATAGTTTTTGATGTAATAATAATTCGGGTTAACCTCAGGAAAAATGTTTAATCAGTTATCATAATCTTTTTTATTTGCTTTTTTTCATCTAAGGCATCCAAAAAAATTAAAATTAAATTTTTTAAATAGAATAAAATTATTGAAGATCTTGAAAACTTTTGAACGAAAGAAGTTAATTTTATTAATAGAATTGACCAAGACTTAAATATGAGAAATTTTTAGAATTCAATTTTTTAATCACAATAATTAAAAAATTACTTTTTAATTTTCAACTAACTCTTTTTAAATAAATATTAGACTTTGAGAAATTAATGAATTTTAAATAAAAGCCTGTCATTCAATTTAATTCGAAAAACATGTAAATTAATATGAAAAGAACCTTTTTTTAAAATATTAACTTTGAATCTTTTGAATAATGCTTGACGATTCCCACAGAGCTATCATTGTCATCCATTGTTACTTGTTTTTCTGTAACTATGTCATATCTGTTTAGATTTGAAACGAATTGAACCAGAAAAAAAACATCCGTGTCTTCATCATCTTCATCTGATGTCAGGTGGACTTTTTTACGAGTAAGCTTTTCTGTTCTTGGAGTTTCTTGTCTTTGCTTTTCTATGTTGTACTCATCGCTGTCTATTAAAATATGACTTTTTTTATTTTTTCTTTTAATTGGAGTTAAAAGAAATTTATTATGCAGTATAAAAATTTGTCTTAATTTTTTTTTTAACTAGACTGAATTTAAATTATTTTATCGACTTAGAGTCTTCTGAACTCGAGATGGAATATAAACAGAAAAAAAAATCAAATAGGCGAAATAAATTTAGACAGAAACGAAAAGCAGATTTAGATGAAATTTTTTCGAATAAGAAACAAGTTATCAGTCAAGATAAATCTATTAATCATAATACTCCTATAGCATCGTGTTTTAACGACAAAGAAGATAATCTCAAATTAAGTGATAATTTAATTGAATGCGATGATCATTCAAGTAACTAATATTGTATTTTTAAAATTCACTTTTGTATATAATTATTTTTTTAAATTTTTAGAAAATTTCTCTGAAAAAAGTGATTCAGATAGAATGCAATTCAATAAGTCATTTTCTAAAGAACTTATTTACCCTAATAGCATATTAACTAATGAAGAGTTTATAACTTTATTCGAAGCAACTAATGATAAAATTAGAATAGCCAAATCAAATAGGCAAAAGCTTTATAAATTTATACAACTAATGCTCCCGCCTGATAGTAATATTCCTGATTCATATACAGCACAACTAATGAAAAAATGGCGTAGCCGTACCGTACCGAACCGTACTACGTACTAAAAAACGTACCAAAAACCGTACTAAAAAGCGTACCAAAAACCGTACTTAAAAATTTAAGAAAAAAAGGTATAATTAATTAATTATAAGGAAAACTTAATGAAAAGCAAGTAAAATTTTATCTAAAAAGTCTCGGATAATCAATTTTGTGAGAAGCCAAATTTATTACTAAAAAAAATTTCAAAAGAATATTTTGAAAAAAAAATAGCTTTAACCATAATTTTTATAATTTTTTTCCTCAAAAAATTCAGAAAAAAATGTTGAAAAAAAAATTTTCAGTAACAAAATTATAATTTTTATAATTTTGTTACTTATATTGTAAATTATTGAAAATCTCATTTGTTCTATTTGTAAAAGTAAAATTTCAAAATCGGATAAACCAGGAAAAAAAAAGAATTCTCGACTGAAACTTGTTTATACAATAGATTCAAGTTAAAGTATAAATATACAATAAAAATAATAAATTCAAATGTAAATTTTCAAATAATAAATATCTTAAATAATCATTATTCAGCAATTCTAAATTATCAAAGAATTTTTAATAACTATTAAAAAAAGTATTTTTCTATTTTTTAAAATTTAAGGAAAAATAATGGCGAACAATAAGTCTCGCGCAAACTTAAATTGGGCGATAATCTCTTCTATAGCAGAATTACCTTCATTTTTACTCGATGCTTTTGAAAATATTATTATTCACTCATCATGGAGCGGAAATAATTTGGATTTTATTTTTTGGTTTCAAGAATGCTATTAAGAAATCGATTATTTGGTTTCTAATGGAATCGATTGGTCAGATAAAAAATTTAAGATTAAAATCTTTGCTTTAATCTCTGATTCCCCTGCTAGGTCGAAAGCAAGTAATTCGAATCAATTTAATTGTTATTTTGGATGCATTAAGTGTCTTTATCCTTGTGTTAGAAAAAATCGTTTTATGATTTATCCTATTTTAACAAACATTTTAATCCGCACTAATGAAAAATATAAAATTCAGGTCTATGAGGCTTTAAAACTAAATGATACCTTTGAAGGAATCAAAGGTCCATCATTTTTATCAAATTGGATTAAAATACCTGATAATCTTATATTAGATTATATTTATTTAAGCCTAATGGGGACTTTAATGTTCTGTATGGGTAAATAAATATGACTATAACATAATATTCATAGTCATATTCAATTAGCCGAGCAGGTGAAAAATTTTGGACCATTAAGAAAAATTTCGTGCTTTCCTTTTGAAAATGTTTTTAAAATGACTCGTGACTTATTTTTCGGTACTTGAAACTTTGAAGATCAGATAGCCTCAAATTTGGACTGAAAAAAAAAATTATAAATAAATCTTGTCTTATGAGAAATGAAACCAAAAATATAAATGTTAAATATTATTTGGAAAGAGAAATTTAGATCCGGTAATAAATTAATCGACCCAAAAGTTGTTGATATAAATAAACTTAATGAAAAAAAATTCATCATTAATGAATATTATCAAAAAAAAAATTTTTATTCATACATTAAATTATACCAAAGTCACCGTGCTCTGAACAAAACTCTTGAATATCTTTCATTTGAGTATCATTTAATTCAATATTATAACATTTTGAACTCAAAATTTGAACAAAAAGCAAAAGATGATTTTTATAAGCTTTTCCCGGGGAATAAAAAAACGCCAAAAACTGTTTCGTCTTTTGGCTTTTTTTATAGGAATGATTTTAACAAAAATTTTCAAAAAACAACGGAAATTAACATAACTAAAATATTTTGTTTAAACTAATTAAAACGAAAAAAAGCTATGACCAATAATAATTTTTTTTTTTTTACCTTGAACTTTTTTCAAATTTTGAGAATTTCTATTTAAACAAACGCAATTCAGAGTAGTTTCTCATTAATATTTAATTTTAAAAAAATAAAAATTTTTTAACTTAAAATATTTCTTCTAATTTCTTCAAATATAATATAATATACAAAATTAATTTTTTATTTTTTTTATTTTATTTTTTTTTCTAGTCTATAAAAAAAGGAGAGACATTTTTCATGCCTGTATATTTTATTTTGTTTTTCTCTTATTACCGTATTTACTCGATATTAAGAATATACCGGCACATCAAACAAATTCTTCTAATCGAGTGATATTTTTTTCAAAAAATAACTCAAATAAAATTGAAATATTCCTCTATTTGAGAAAATTAAAAATAAATTATAAAATAAAATTTTGTTTATTTAACAAATTTTATTGGTACAAAAAAAAAATAATTTAAAAAAGGAGGCGTTTATTCGGACATTCAAAAAATTTGCATAATTTTTTTAATGAATATTATTTGAGTTAAAAAGAAAAAGAAAAATTAATTCGAATTGTGTCTTTTTTTTATCTGAGTTTTATTCAATTAGAAGAAAAAAAATTTAATTCGAATTATTCTTAATTTCGAGTAAATACGGTAAAACTTTTGAATTTTTATTTAAATCTTTTTTGGATTTGCTGTCGGTTTGAATTAAAAAAAAAGTTTTTTTGTTAATTGAGGTTCTAATAAAAAACGCCGTTTTTTATTACCCGGGTTGAGTTCAAAATGTTATAAATATTTTGATAAATTTTTTCAAATAGGTGAATTTAATAAAGAGAACATTTTAATTAGTTTAGATTTAATATTTTGTAGATCTTTGATGGTAAAAACCGACGAAGGAGACTTTTTGACGCCAATCAGTTACCTAAATGAATCAGACTAATTCTTTTTTGAATTTCTTTTATTTAATTAAAGTAAAAAAATATTTTAAATATCATATCGAAAAATCAAATTTTTTTTTTAACCTTTTATTTTAGAATAAATATAGTTTGAAATTTTATAAAAACTTTATTTAATCCACGAAAAAAATAGAGGATAAAATTAGATAAATCAAAAAAACGCGAAAAAATTTCATCGATAAACGACAAAAATTTTATCAAAAAACGCGAAATAACTAATTCTTATGACTAAAAAAAATGCGATTTTTGATGACGAATTTTCGCGTTTTTTAATTTTTAAAAATTGTATCCTTAATTTTTTTAAAAGACGTGAAAAAAACGTCAAGTTATTTAACGTTTTTTTTTCTCGGGTAGAATGGAAAAAAACGAAAAATCTAATAATAGCTAAAGGTGAAAAGTCTGGAATTGATAATAATAGTATTATCGTATAATAGAATAATATCTAGTAGTAAAATGCCTAGAAAAGGAAATAATCGTATAATCAAATAATATCTATAGGTAGAAAGTCTTAAAAATGGAATAATCTTATAATCGAAGTAATTGGATAGTTGGTAAATAAAAAATATTGCCCATATCTCCTAACTTCTTGCTATTTCATGCTGTAAATTTTTTCGAAATTTTGAATATTGCAAGATTTTTTTTCTATTTTAATTTTTTCTAAAAAATTGCGTAATAAAATTTCAAAATTTAACATGAAAATGAATTGAAAAAAAATTTAATTACGCAATTGAAAAATTTTGAAAATTAAAATAGAAAAAAAATCTTGCCATATATTCTTCAGCATTAAATAGCCAGTAGGTGGAAAAAATCATTAATTTTTTATTCCATTCATCATGAAAGAGATTGGCAAATTTTTTTCATAAAATTTATTCTTAAATAAGGAATTAGCAATTTTTTTTAAATTCTATTTTGAAAATTTATTCTTATTTAAAATAGTGGCTTTTTTTCTTATTTTATTTTTTTGCAATAGAGTCTAATTTAAGAAATTGGCATTTATTTTAAATTTTATAAAAACTTCTGGCAATATATTACTATAAATCCAATGAATTGAAATGACTAATTCAAAGTTATTTTACAGATCCGAGAAGCACAGTAGAAAAAACTTATCACAAAAATTCAAGAATAAAAGCAAGTTTTAAATCCGGCCAAATTGGTAAAAGAACTTTTTTTAATTTTCAAAAATTTTGGTCTTACTACTTTCGTGATCAACTGGTCATCTGATGTGTTTTCACTATACTTTTGTCGATTTTGTGAGAATTCATGATCTTTAAAGGCCATGAATTTATTTTCAAGCCCCAAAACCCAATACTTTTAACCCAATCATAATTGGAATGATGAATCCATTTATTTTAAATAAATAATCGAAAATAAAGTAAAATTTACATTATAAATAGTTTGTAATTTATATCAAATTCTTTAAGAAATTGTTTAGAAAGTTTATTTAACAGAGAAATTTTTTTTTTAATTTTGAAAATTCATTAATTGGACATAGAATGCCGAATTAATAAATAATTTTAAATTATCTAAATGTGAATGGGAAAAAGAAAATGAAAAACAGATGGAATTTACTTCAAAATGATGACAATCGGCTTTGGTGGTTTTTGGAACAAAAAAACAGTACAAAAATAATTAACATAACTGCAATGAAATAAATATGCATCTAAGTGCAACTTCACAAGTTTCAGCTATTAGGAGAGTCTGCAAAATCTCTGCATTCTGCAAAAAAATAAAATTAAAAAAAAATATTTTTTAAAATCAATATCTTAATTGTTCAAAAAGCAAAAGGATTTAAGAGCCAAAATATCTAAAAAGGCGCTTTTTAAATTCATAAGTGCTTAACAAAAATATTTATTCATACAAATAAATCTGATAATTTAATTATTACATTTTTTTATTTTTGCATGAATGCAGAGATTTTGGAACCTCTCTTTTAAGCTGCAATTTATGAAGTTGCACTTAGATGCATATTTATTTCATTGCGGTTATGTTTTTTAACTTTTTATTTAGGTTTAATTATTTTTGTAGTGTTTTTTTTGTTCCAAAAACCACAATGCCATGACAATCGAAATTGCAGCAAAAATTGATTTAATTACAATGATTTAATCAGTACTGAATGTCCTAATAATAAGAAATCTAATTAATTTTATAAATTTTAAGGAGCAATACAAATATAATTAAAGATTAAAGGCAATAAAAATTTTAAATGCTTATCGAAAAATCTAAATGGTTCGAGACAAAATAAGACCCGAATAGGAGTCATGATAAATAAATATAATTTATTTTTTTTGTGTAAAACAAACCAAAAAATTCCAAATGTTTATTTCACTCAATTTTAAATCTAATCAATTAAAAAAAATTCTATAAAATTCGATCAAAATTTAAAAAACTAATATGAATTCTAGAAAAAAATAAAATGCTAAGTTTTTTTATAGTTATCTTGGCTTTTTCTACTGTCAAAGCTGGTAATTAAAACCCTCTTTTAAATAAACATCTAAAACTTTCTAAATCATCTAAATCAATTTAAAATTTTATAAGAATGCCCAACAATTGTAAGCAGGACCGAATGGGGCGCTCGTGCTCCAATTAGCACTAATCCCATGGCTAATCCAGTACCTTATGTAGTTATTCATCATGGAGCTAGCGTTCCATGTAATACTAAGAGTTCTTGCATAAGCGTTGTAAAGGGTTATCAAAATTTACACATGGATACGAATAAATGGGATGATATTGGCTATTCATTTATTGTTGGTGAAGATGGTAATGTTTATGAAGGTAGAGGATGGAGTAGAACAGGTGCCCATGCACCAGGATTCAATTCAAATTCAATTGGTATTTGTGTTATTGGTGATTTCACATCAAGAAATCCAAATTCATTAGCTATTGAAGCCGTTAAGAATCTAATTCAATGTGGTGTTGATTTAGGAAAAATAAAGCCAACTTATTCCCTTAGAGGTCATCGTGATTCATCAGCGACAGCTTGTCCAGGAGATACCTTTTATGCTTTGATCAAAACATGGCCACGCTATGGTGCTTAATTTTTATTAAATTTGAAAAATAAAATTTTAATATTCTTTTTTTTTAGTTTAAGTAAAAAAAAAATTTTGAAAAATTCTCAATATTTTTAAATAAGAACTTTACCGAATACTTTTAGAATTATTTGAATTTATCTTTAAAATTTTTTTTTAACTCAAGAACTTTATCTTTTGAATGTAAAATCTAGCTTAAATTTTGTGATTTTCTCAGATGTTTTAAATATTTTATTTTAGTTTTTTATAGGCGAAGAATTTTAAATCCCACGTCTGCATTAAAAATTTTACTTTTTCTTAAATCAAAGAGAAAAATAAACCAATGTCAATATTTTAAAATCCTTAATAATTTTAACATAGGCATGATAAAAAATAGTCTTTTTTTTTCTGATAAAAAATTTGATTTTGAAAAATATACGGTTTATTTAATGCCTGGGCTGATGGTCTAGTGGTATGATTCTCGCTTCGGGTGCGAGAGGTTCCGGGTTCGATTCCCGGTCAGCCCCAATTTTTTTTTTTTGATTTCCTTCTTTCTTTAATTTAAATTACGTAAATATTACATAAACAAATTAGAATTTTCAAAAGAACTAATAATAATTTATTACTCATGGTAATTTCAATATATTATGAAATAAATAAATTTCGGTGAAATCAGTTTCAATAATGGAAAATTTATTTTTTAGTATTTTTTAAAAAAAATACATTTGGGTTTATTAAGAAAGAAATAGTAGAAAAATGTCAGAAGATTTAATAGACAATGATTTAATTAATTATTGGAAATCAATGAAAAAGAAGCCTAAAATAATTGTGTTTGATTTGGATTACACTTTATGGCCATATTATGTAGACTGTCATGCCTCGCCACCAATAATTAAAACTAATGAAAAAACTACATATGGCGCTCAAAAAATAATTGACTCATCTGGTCTACAAATGAATGGATTCAAAGATGTAAACAAAATTTTGTATACTCTTAAAAATTATTGTTTAAATGAACAAAATAATGAATACTTAGCCATAGCTAGTCGTAGTACTACTCGAGATTTAGCGTTAGAAACAATAGAGGCTCTTGGCTGGACTAAGTATTTTAGCTCATTTCAAATATATCCATCATCAAAAACAATTCACATGAGAAAAATAATCGAAGAGCTTCAAATGAATGATTATGAGAGTATTTTATTTTTTGATGATGAATATCACAATATAAAAACAACTCAAAGTTTAAAATTGACACCAATTGAAATTAATCCATCAGTTGGTCTCGACATGAAAACACTTATTCATGGATTTGAAAGATTCCAATCAAAAAATAAATAATTTTTTATATTTAGGATAAATATATTTTTAATAAAATTTTCAAAAAGTTTTTTCTTTTTTCTTCAATAATTACAGAATATTTTTATTACTAACACTTTAAATCAATTAAATAAGCGTAAAATAAAAAAGGAACAAAATTCTTAGGTCAATTTATCGTATGAAATTTCCTTGATGATACACCAAACTCAAGTTATATATTACTATGTTTTCTCATAAATCAATATTTTAAAGCTGAACCCTTTTAAATTAGAAATAAATTTTCCCAACTAAAAGTTTTGTATAAAGATTGAGTAAACACTAGTAGTACCCCTTGCTTCGCTGCCGGTTAGATTATTTTGTATTATGTTTATGTTATAGGTAAAGAATTAATTTTTGTCAACAAAAAACAGTCAGAAGAGCCTTAATTTACAAAAATCAACCACTTGTTGATTCCAAAAGTCTTCAAAAACTAACTGCAATTTTAATAGAATATTTGATTGAGACATCTTTTTAATTTGTACAAAGGATAAAAAACATTTTTTTGAAGTGTCATATTGTTCTATAAAAGTAATTGTTTTTGACCCCATTAAAAAATCGAAATATAATAAACAGAGAAAAACGTTTAAATCTTATTATTTAAAATTGTAACGTGTGAAAAAATTCTAATTCCCATTCAAATACATGGATGCAACTGTGCTATCTAAAATCAAAGAAAATGCACAGCTCTGCTAAAGGAAAAAATTTTCCCACGCTAATTAAAATAAGAAATTTTTTATTTTTTTACACTTAATTGACTATTTGAAAACTATCAATTAAAGTGAATAAAAAGTAAACCTGTTATTAAACATTTTTTCTTTGAAGATAAAAAGAAATAAACAAACAATCTACTTTATGAAAAGCTAAAAAACAACCTTTTTTTTCTAATCTGTTAGTTATAGGTCTAAAGATTTTGTTAGCATTAATCTATTAAAAAAATGAATAATGTTTCCCATCTCTTTAAAGACCGAATTCGAACATTTTATAGATATCTTCTGATACTTTTTTTCATAGCTAACTCTGCTCATTTTTAGATTACTAAGAGAAGTAAAATTTTTGAAAATTTAATTTAATTTTTTTTAAAAAGTCTATTCAATTTTCAAAAAAGAGTGGCACTTATTAATTTATAACGTAACGTCCTATATCCCCAAATGTCCTTATTTGACAGTCAAATCTATAAAATCTAACGTCATCTATCATATCATTTAATGTGGCATGAGCTATAAATGACTTCATGAAGAACTTACTTATATGAAGTCACCATGCAAATTATATGCACCTGTGTAGCTATAGAGTTTTTTTTTAATAAAGTTAACATAATTCTGAGCTTTCGACTTAGGAAACGCGATAATCTTTAATTAGTATATTTTCACTAATTACAGCTTTTAGTATAGCCACTGAAGCTCTGCAGACCACCAAAAAGTAGTATTTCCAACAAAAAAATTGTTCCGTAGGGAAATGATTTTTGTTCAATTGAAAAAAATACCTAAAAATTAACATACTGTCTTATATTATTCTTATTTTGTTTTTGAAATCTTATAGAAAAAAATAATTTTTATTTCATTTTCCACAAATAATTTTGCTACCAAAGTTATTTAGTCGTTAAACAAAACGGCTAACCGTTAATTAACCGTATTAGGTTAATTATTAGATCACCACGCTCAAAAGTCATTTCAGCACTTTCAAAGTGTTTCACACTCGCTAAAACTTTGAAACATACTTCCTTTTTATCACACTTAAAAAACTTTTTAACACACCTTCTTAAAAACATTGAATTTTTAAATTTTCTGAAATTTTTTTATTTAAATACTAAAACTTTAAAAAACTGATAGGAAAGCATTACTAAGAAGAAAAAGGCTCTAATTTCTGATTTTATATATTTAAATAACTCTAAAT
Organism: Brachionus calyciflorus; assembly: GCA_002922825.1. Lineage (NCBI taxonomy): Eukaryota > Metazoa > Rotifera > Eurotatoria > Ploima > Brachionidae > Brachionus > Brachionus calyciflorus. The sequence continues at coordinate 67,019 of NTPY01000717.1, forward strand.
CATCATGTTCAGTCGAATTACAAATGATTTTGGTTAGACCAATAAGAATAAAGAGTTTTTATCTTGAAGGTTTTACTATTTTTTTTTAATAACTAGAGAACATTGATATCGAGAGGCGCGTTTCAAAGATTTAATGAAGCGTCAGAATATAAAATAAATTATAAATAGATAATTTGCCAACAATCAATTATTAATTTCTTCATTGAAAAAAAACAAATCGGTACTTAAAAAAAAGGAAAGTTTTTTTTTCTATTATTTTTTTCTAATAACTAGAGAACATTGATATCGAGAGGCGCGTTTCAAAGATTTAATGAGTATGTTGAAACGTCTTTTGAATGTGCTTAAACAATTATCCAATTTTATTAACCAAATAATGGTTAACAGTTAACCATATTTTCTTAATACTATAGTAAACCATTATTTATCTGACCAAATTAATGTTTGATATTCAAATTTTATTCAGATATTGTTCTAATTTAAATAGATAACTCTTTTAAATCTTTTACTATCAATTAAGAATTTAATTTTTTAAATGAGCTAAGATCGTTTTCTATTTTCAAGATTTATTTTTAAAAATGGTATTCTAACTGCTTTCTCTTTTTAATAACTTTGAAAGCTTTATGTGTAACTAATCGGTAACCAGAAAATGCTCAAAATCGCGATGAAACTGAACTGTTAGTATCAAACAAGTCAGAGTTTTCATTTATCGACTTAGACTTAGATCAACACGATTGGGAAACTTTAATTTATATTAAAAAATCTTGAAAATTATTCTCTTTTCTTGCAGCTTTTAAAAATTAATTGAAAAATCACAAAGTTATTAGATTGACATATATGAGTTAGCCACTTAAGTTCATGATCTGAGTCAAAAAAAAAACTTCCCTAATTACAGTTAAATTTGAATGAATTTTTATTAATTATACATTGCTTCTTATATAACTGTAACGTCAAGAGTAACTTTTGACCGTAACCGTAACCATAGCTCATACAACTTGAAATTGAAAATTAAGTCTAATTAACGCGGGTTAGGGTTAATTTTTTTTAGAACCGCTGTAAACAATTTGGTTAATCTTTATTTGTCGTTAAGTTAACCATATGGCAAGATTTTTATATTTAGCTTTTTTTAATTCGTTTTCTTCCTCCTATTTTATAAACGGGATATTCTAGTTTTATCTTAAAAAATTTGAGATACATCTTTAAAATGTCATTTTAATCTCAAATATTAAATTTATACACGCGCTTTTATTATTGAAACAAAACTTAGTTCTTATCAATTCCAAAAAGTGTGTGGTACAATTTTAAAAATTAACTGGTACAAACATTGATTAATTACGGTTCATGTATTTTGTAATCAATTTTTGGGTGCAATACGATTTTTTAGGATTTAAAAATCTTATTCATTCGATTTATATGGGAAAATTTTATTTTTTTTATTAATGGTCTGTTTTTTGGGTGTCGAAAGCAGATTTTTTATTGTCAAAAGGTTTTTACCACCCTTACCGTACCATACCCGTACTCAAAAAAATTCTTTTAAAATAATTTTTATTTTTTCAGGTACGGTACGGGGACTTCGTTAATACGGGAGAAATGCAGTATCCTTGAAAGTAAAATTAATCTCGATGAAAATTATTTTTTTAGTCATGTGAATTTTCGAGTAAAGTCGTTGTCTTTAGACTATTGAAATTACAAAAAAAAAATTCGCCGGGTGATTTTATATATAAATTCATTCGGAGACCTTTTAAAAAATCGAACCTCCAAAATAAGTTAAAGAAAACAGTATTTCATCTTTAATATGCCTATTTTAGTTGATTTTGTCGCTCTTTTTTTAAATTTTTTAAAATTTTGTGTATAAAACGTCAAACATCTGACCAACAATATACTTTCATCAAGACTTATGGGGGACTTATGAATGTAACTAAGGAAACTTTCACACTAAAAATTATTCATTGAATTTTTTTTAATTTATTATAATTTCTTTCTTCTAAGGTTAACCAAATCATAAAAATTAGTTAAAATTTGGTGATTTTTTAACCCCAGTAGCTCAACTTTCAATTTTGCCCAGTCAGTTTGGGTAAAAGTCTAGTCTTGAACATTAAACGAAATTCTGTTGCAAACGAACGATGATTTAGACATTAATTTATAATTTTATTCAATTTCACTACTGGTTATAAGCTCGGTTCTTTTTTTATAAATCGCTTCCTTTTAAAATAGCTCCCATAAGTCAGCGTTTACGGTAAAAGTAATTTTCCCAAAAATTCCTATGCAAAAAATAGTTAAGCCGCAAAGTTTCAGCCAAAAATTCAAAATATTAAAGATTTTATCATTATTAATAAACTTATGAATAATCTGGAATTGAAATTTATTGAACTGAGATTTCAGATGTTTAGTTCAGTCAATTTAGTTTCTTACATTGGCTTTAGAAAATGTTACACTAAATTTAGACTCCCTATTTAACTCATCATCTTGTCATCGTACCGTTATTTCTATTTAATAAAATTATTTTAATTATTTGCTTAATTACTTTAGAATTAGGCTGTGTCTTAAGTTCATTTTAAGCATTTAAAATTAAAATTTTTGAAAAATGATTAAGTTTGAATTAAATCTTAATAAAAAAAAAATAATAATTCAAAATAAATAAAAAATTTCGCAATGAAAATTTCATAATTGAAAAATTTCTCTTAAAAAAGGTAATTTTATCACAAAAAAAATAATTTTTTTTTTCATTTAAAATGTCTGTATTAAACAGTGAAAAAATTGAATCTTTACCCACGAAAGAAAGTAAAATTATTGAAAAATGGAATAGTCTACCACATAAGCCAAAATGTATTGTCTTTGATTTGGACTATACTTTATGGCCATTTATAGTTGACCACAAAGTACTTCCTCCATTTAAAAAAATAAATCATGGTACTAATGGTGCTAAAATATTCGATTTTAATTGGCAAGAAGTTAAGTCAAATGAAGATGTAAGCTTAATCCTTAAAACTCTAAAAGAAAATTGTTTCAAAAATGGTGAATTCTTGTGTATTGCCAGTCGAGCTACTTATGAAAAATGTGCTTTAAATTTAATAGAACTTTTTGAATGGACCCAGTATTTAGATTCAATACAAATTTACTCAGGTCCTAAATTAAAACACATGAAACAAATACAAAAAGAACTTGGTATTAAAAATTTTGGTGAAGTTTTATTTTTCGACGATTCTAAATTAAATATACAAACAACTAATTCTTTGGGAGTCATTGGTCATCAAGTAACTAGACATTATGGTCTAACTATAGAAGAATTAATAAATGGACTTAAAAAATATAATTCAAATTTTTCTATTTCTCGTTGATATTAAATCAATTTTTTATAAAAAAAAAATTCAAATTTTTTTTTAATTTTTAAAAAAATTTAACACCTGGTTCACTATCTTGATCCAAATTAATTAATTCAGCTTTACGAGATTGTTGTAATAATTGAATACTTTTAAAAAATATTTGACGATCTAATTTATAAAATGGCTCTTTTCTAACCTCATCACCATCTATCAATTCATAAATGGTACACACTGTATTTTGTAAACTATTCTTGTTTACGTACTCGTATAAAAGTTTGGCCCATTCGTCCAATGAAAACCAATAAATAAAACATTTAGTTGTTTTTTTGACATTTTTACCTTCACCACTCATCACCCATTCAGCTCTATTAGCCTTAACTAATTGATCTAAAATGACGCTAATTAATTCTAGAGAACATTTTCGGTCTAATTTTTTGTTCGAGAATAACTCTGTATTCTGAGCTTCATTCAAATCTAATTGATAGATTCTTTTAAATTTACAATAATTTAAAACTAAATCGCACCAAGCATCTAATTGCTTACGCTTTGTGTCTTCATTAGGCTGAAGAGTAAAAAATGGCGGGAAATTATATTGCCAAGGAAAATCCACTAATATAAAACATAAAAAAGAAAATTAATTTGAATGTTTTTTCATTTCTAAAATTTCTACTTTTAAAGGCAGATTTTTTTCGAATTAAAAAAATAATTTTTTTTAAATAAAATTTATTTGATATTAAAGAGATTTTACAAGAGTTAACGATTTTTAGATTTTCGTATTTACATATTTTTTTTCTTATTTGTAATTGGAAGAATAGTATTCATTTTGAAGATCAATTAATAATTTGTAAAGGACGTCTTTGGCCATTCTAAGCTGTATGTCTATTTCGTTCTCATTCATACGTAGAAAATTACAATGATTTGTAATTTGTGAATTAATCGATTTGAAATCATTCAAAATAGTTAGATCCTTTAAATCAGAAACTATTTTAGACAATGATTCAGTCGATTTGACCAAATTAGATGTTCTTATTTCAATTTCAAATGAATCAATTTCAGCTTGACTATTTTTATTTAGACCAAGATCATCATGACTCTTTTTTAAAAAAATTTATAAAAATAAATATTAATTAAAGTTAGATAGTGTCAAGTATCAAGATACCTTAGAGGAATCGTCTATTTTAAGTAATTTAAGCATTTCAAAAAGATTTTCATTTATCAATCGAACTTCTTCTTTGACTTTTTTCTCATAATTTTTAAGTATTACATTTTCGTTGACAGTTTTGGTACTTGCACCCGTAGCTTGCATTTTGATTATTAATTTTTCTATTTAAATAATAATAAAAAAAAACTTAAGTAGTATAACTTTTTAAAATTAAAATTTTTTATTTTTCAAAAAACGTACATATTCATAATTAAACATTTTTTGTTTTTGAACCAAAATCACATGATTTAACAAAAATAATTTTGAAAATTTTGAAAATTATTTTCTTTTTTTTGAAAAAAAAACATGAAATTTAGATTTTGTGGTGATTTAGACTGTCCTGATTGGGTTCTTGCTGAAATAGCAACTATTTCTAAAATAGTAAACTTGTTTTTTTTATATTTATTATTTTGTTATACTCTGTTAATTTGAATTTTTATAGAGTTCTATAAAAGCTAGACAATTAGCATCACTAGTGGCACAATCAATTGTTACCAATGAGCAATTAGAAAATGAAAAATTGGAAAAATTAGCCAATGATTCTAAGCTAGAAATAAATGACATAAAAGCATGTGTAGCTTTAATTGAATTTGTTCTTAAATGTTCGACCAAACATAGTTGTAATGGAGAGACTTTGTCCTCTGAACTACAACAACTAGGTCTACCTAAAGAACATTCAACTTCAATTTGTAAAGTATTTGATGACAATCAAACCAAATTAGAAACTTGTCTCAAAGATGCTTCTTTAAAATGTATTTTTTAAACCAAAAAAATCAAAAACAAAAAATTTTAAGTAATTTATAATTTAAAGTAAATTCACTTGAGGAAGTATCATGGCGAGTAGATTACATATTTAGTTCAAGTCTATTAAACAAAATATGTGAACCAATGGCAAATTTAAAATTTAGAATAAACAATATTGAAAATGTTCATAATCCACTTGAATCTTTTACAATTACTCTAGACTCAACTAAACTTAAACTTCTTCTTCATGGTAATCAGAAAAAAAATTATTTCAATTAACTTAAACTAAGCAGTAATTTTTTATTTTTTTTTTAAATTATAAATTAAGAATTGAGACAAGTTAGAAATTTAATGGATCATTATGAAGCTAGAATTCAATATGAATAGATTAATTAATTTTTTAAATTTATATTTTACAGTGATATCAATAAATTAAGTTTGATTAAAAAGGATTTTTTACTAATTTTCTTCGATGATCAAATTTTTAAAGTTGTCACAAAATTTTATTTATATAAAAATTTTTAGAGTTTTTAGACACAAATGAACTTAAGCAATTTTTATATGCATTCTTCTTTTTTTGCTTCTTTTTGATTGATTTTAACTTGTTTTTGAATGTATTCTGTCAAAGAAATAGTAATTGAGATTAATTCCTTGAATTGTATAAAAAATTTTGAATGAAAAAAAATTACATTTCTCATTTTTTTTAAATCTAAACTGGGTCGTTTTTTATCACAGACAGGTCTATCTAAACTATTTACTTTATTATTGCTTTGATATATACTTTCTATTTCTTCATCACAAGAATCCCATTGATCCTCAATTTTATCGGGAAAATTTGAATTCTTAAATTAAAAAGCTTAAAAATAAAAAAGAATGAAAAGCTTACAAACAAAGTCACCAACTTTATTATTCTGATTGATATTTAAATTAATAACAAGCAAATTTTCTAAATTATCCATATCGACTTTGCCAACAATAACATAAAAATTATTTTTTTTCAATTTTTATTTTATTTTTTTTTAAGAAAAATGTTTCTAATAGAGTCTTTGGTTTAATCAAATTTATAGAGAAACAAACTCTTTTCTTCTTTTCTTTATTGTAAATTAAGTTTTTAACTTAAAGATTCAAAAAAAAAATTTTTTTTTTATTTTAAATCATTCAGCAACAAAAAAAAACCATACTCGCTATGACCCTCTTTCTCTATATAGCTAAATTTAATTACTAACAAAAATAAAAATGAAATAAGCATTCACCCTCATTCTTTATTTTTGTTGTTGATGTTTGTTCCAAAGAACTTTCATTTGATATTGAAAGGGGTCCCTAGATTTTTCAAGAAAAAAAAAATTAATAAAAATTCTCGGATTAATTCCCAATAATTTTGCTCCCTTAATAAAGTACATGAGCAATCTAGAAAATAATATTAAATTTGAATTTTTATTCTGAAATGTTTCACTATTAGGGGAAACACCTTAACACAATCCAAACATTTTCAAAATAACTTTTTTTTTTAAATTGATTTAAAAATAAAATTTTTAAATTAATATTTATATTAAAAATGGAAAGATTTTTGACTAGAGTTTTGCTTAATCGATCTAAGTTATTAAGATCAGCAATTAATATAAAAGAAAAAAGATTATTATGTAATCAAAAATTTTTAGCACCTCAAAATTCAAATAGAATTTTAATACAAAAACGTTTTGAAAGTGCTGGTAATAACCCAATTGCTAAAAAGAAACAAAATTTTGTAAATTAAATTAAACTGTGAATTTAAAATTTTAATTTTTTGAATAAATAAATTTTCAAAGCAAGTCTCATGGCGTCATGTGGTGGTTACTTTTGTGTTTGGTGGAGCTTGTGTTTTATTCATGTTGAAATTAAAGCGTGAAAAAGACGAAAGTTTAAGACGTCAAAAAAAGCAAGCTATTGGAAAAATGGCTATCGGTGGTCCGTTTGAATTAGTAGATCATACTGGAAAAGTTAGAAAAAGCTCAGATTTTCTAGGTCAATGGATTATGATCTATTTTGGTTTTACTCATTGTCCAGATATTTGTCCAGAAGAAATGGAAAAAATGTGTCATGCTGTTGATCTAGTAGATAAAGTTAAAATAAAAGGAGATCCTGTATTGACACCAATATTTGTAACAGTTGATCCAGAAAGAGATAATGTAAAAGCAGTTGCCAATTATATCAAAGACTTTTCACCAAAATTAGTCGGTTTGACTGGTACTAAAGAACAAATTGAACAAGTTACTAAGGCATATAGAGTTTATTTTAGCTCAGGACCTAAGGATGAGGACAATGATTATATTGTAAGAAAATTTTGAGATTTTTTTCAAATTTAAAGAATAAATTCATTGTTTTTTAAGGTTGATCATACGGTTATAGTATATTTGGTCGACCCAGAAGGTAACTTTGTAGATTATTTTGGTCAAAATAAGACAGCTGAAGAAATCGCCACTGCAGCAGCTATTCATATGGGTTCATATCAAGCTGGTAAAAAATAAAGTTTTTTTTTATTTAATTATAAATTCTGTAAAACTAATTTATTTAAATTTATTTCGTAAATAAACGATTCCACTTAAATTATATCTTTTTTTTATTACTAGCTTTTTTTTTAAAAATTTTACAATCTTTATAAGTAATTAAGATAAAAAGAAAAAAACAATAAGAATGAATAATTACAATTTCAATCATTAAAATTCAAATATTAATAACCAGGTTTTGTCGACCGATGTGAGCCCGAAATCATAAAATCTCTTGACTCTTGGACAATGTTGATGAAGAGATTCCAAGGAGTAAATTTATCTGGAATCACTTAATATTAAACACATGAAATTTAACTACGAACCATCTAATAAAAAAAAAAGCAAACTAATCTCTAGTAATTTTTTATGTGACCTTTTGGAGTCACACAGTCGAAAATACCATAATTGATGTATTCAATCGATTGACAATAATCTTCATTTTATTTTTTGAACTTTGTAAAATCGACTATCTATTCTAATTTTGAAAGAAAGTTCACAAGTTGACCTATGAAAAAAATCTATTGTTTAATAAATTAGCGTAACATTTTAATTTTACGCTTCAATAGTTTACAAATATAAATATGAAAAAAAAATTTTCTCAGTTTACAAAATGTTGAATTAAATCGAATAATAAAGTTTTTTTGTTGGCAAATAAAATGAGTAATAAATCGAATTTCAAGCATTCTAAGCTTAAAGATGAATCATAAATCAAGCTGGAGGAGAAGGAGGAGCTCGCTCCAAAATCATCTGGAACTTACAAGTGAATGAAATGTTTATCAAATATTTATGCAGTCGAAAAAAAATAAACGAATAAAATCATGTCGAGATTGAAAATATTTTTGCGTAAATTTTAAACAGGAAAAATAAATATTTTGGGCTTTTCATTACTGGTCAGAAAATAGGAAAGACCTGTTAAGTTCCTACTATAACACTTATAACTCAAATGGATACGTAGTGAACTCATTAGTCGATGTCATATTTATTTCAAATTTTTGGTATTAATAAATATTTATACAATTTTTAAGATTATTCGGACGAATGAAGGTAGTCGAAATCAATCAAATTTATTTAAAATTTTCGTTATAAATAAATAGTAGGTCTGACCGTGTTTTTTTTTCTAACATAGACATGCCACCGTCGAGCTCAACCGGTGCAGTCAGTCGAGCCAAAGAAAATAACTTTTTAAAAATAAAATTTTTTTTTACCAAATGGGACTGATTAGAAATAATAAGGCTTGCGAGTCTTGGTGACTTAACTTAATAAAGGGTTCCGAAAGGGGCATTTTACAAGTGTACCGGCCAGCTCTGTAAAAAGGTGTTAGCACTCGGTCGTGAGGAAATAAAAAAAAATTTTTTTTAAAAAATTTTTATTGACACTGGTAGCTTAACGCCACCAGTTTATTAGTATGAAAATAATTTTAGAAAAATTTTATTATTTTGAATTTTACTATAATTAAAATTAAAATTAGGTGCGTAATTTTAATTCTAATTATAGTAAAAAAAAATCAAAAAGTTTTAAATTGTAGTAAAATTAAATAGTTTTTAAAATATCAATAGTTTTTATGGCCGACTATATTTTATCAACAATTAAATTGTCAACAGTATAATTTGTCAACAAATTAATTATCAATTTTTTAGAATAAAATAATTTTATCAACAGAAAAAAAATCAACAGTACAATTTGTCAACATTCTTTTTCTAAAAAAAAAAATAAATATGTATATTTTGTCAACTTTTATAAACTTAAGGCTTATTTTTTTAAGATTTATATACCGGTTTACCGTCTCCAAGAGTTTGTACCAGTAAAGGATTTAAAGTTGGTTATATAGTTCAAATAAAATTTTTCATGACTGTCAGTATTTGAAGTTTTTTTCTTAAATTTTTCGTTAAATCACATCTTCAGTTTTAATCACAATCACAAAACAATCCCATGGGCAAACTATTTTAACCAGTATCTATTAAATTTTTTGGCTTCTGTGATCTGGGAGTTTCTGTGATTTTTCTAAATTACAGTTATTTATAAAAACTTCATTAAATTTTATTTGATCAGAGTAGTTAAACTGGCGTCGATGGGCGATCCAAAAAACGGGCATCGACGTCGGTTTAACTACCCACAGTCCTGTTACTTACATAGATTCTTTTCAAATCACCCCAAAGAAATTAACCAAAATTGGGAACGATCGAGTTATTTTTATGGGTAAAACTTATATAAATAAATTGTGCTGAGAATATTTTTAAGACTTACCAAAGTTTTATAAGGATACAAAATTTAGGAAAATTTCAAAGATTTCACGACTTAATTAAAGAAAATAACATAAATTTACCCAAAAATACATCCGGAATTATTTGGTAGTTATTAAAACAAGTAATAAAAAGTTGACAAAATGTACTTTTATCATCTTTGTTTCAATTTTTTTTTTATAAAAAAAAATTATTTTTGTTGATAAATTATACTATTGAAAAAAAAAGTTTATTGATAATTTTATCTATTGATAATTTATTTGTTGACAAATTATACAGTTGACAATTCAATAGTTGACAAATTAATTTTGCCCAGTTTTTATAATTTTTTTTTATATTTTATTTTAAATAGCTTGATACCAATGGTCACTTCAATTTCGTCGGGTCCATCGTCTTCTTCTTTGATTGGTACTTGAAACAAACACCATCTTCCATTATAAATATTCCAAAAATATTGAAATTCTTTTTTCATCTAAATAAAATTAAAAATTTAAATTCTAATAAAATTTTTAAAAACTCGATTTTTTTTAATTTTAAAATTAGGAATATAGTTTCCTTTTATATAGACTTCTTAAAAGCTAAATTGGCTTGTTGTAACGCCGAAAAAAAAATCTTAGCCAATAAGAATCTTATTTTCCTACTTACAAAAAGAAAAAAGAATTATTCAAAAACGTTATCGCTCTTTTTTTTCAAATCTCTTCGTAATAAAAATTTAACAAAAGAGAAACCCACGCGATTTAAAATGAACATTATAAAAAATGTTCAAAATCCACTTGAATCTTTTAGAATTACTTCAGACTCTACAAATCTTAAACTTCGTCTTCATTGTTATAAATTATAACAATGAAGAAAAAAAAATTCAATTCATTTTTACAAAAATAATCTTTTCTTTTCAAGAGTTTAGACAAACTAAAAATTTATTATGAAACTAGCATTCATTTAGAATAAATTTTTGAAATTATATGAATAAAACGTGAGCATTTTATCACTGCTTTTTCTCGGGCAAATCAATCTTTTATTAAATAAAAACTAACTAAAGCTAATCTTAAAATTTTGGTCATAAGACTTAATAACAGATAATTTTAACCTTTTAACTATTAATTTTAATCCTCTGAGAATACTGTCTGGTTCATTATTTCACATAGAGCAAATTTGAAGATTTGTCAAAATACAGCTAAACAAAATGAGCATTACTGAATATCTTGGTATTTTTAGTGATATAAGCATATGGCTCTTTCACGGTATTATAGAAGACTTTGAAAAAAAAAGTAAATCCGATTATTGTTGATGCCATGTTGGAACATGACGCTTTGTCTATAAATGACATAAAAACCAATAAATCAGGTGTTTTAAATCAAAACAATTTATCGTCGTCTCAAAGCTCCAATCATCAACAACAATCAAGAATAACATTGGAGACATTGACTAAAAAGTTAAATGAATTTTTGAACACTTTAAATTCGAATGGTGTCGATCCGGAAATAGTCAATCAAATATTTAAGCAGTTATTCTTTTTTATTGGTGCTACGACATTTAATAATTTAATATTGAGAAAAGAAATGTGCAATTGGTCAAATGGAATCGAATTGAGATACAATACTAGTTTATTAGAGCAATGGGTTAGAGATAGTAAACTACAAGATTCGGGTGCTTGTGAGATGTTAGAACCCGTTATAAAAGCAAGTCAATTTTTACAAGCTAGAAAGAGTGAATCGCATATACAAACAAAATGTGACATGTTGCTAAATTAACAATAGCTCAAATTCGAAATTCGAAAAGGTCAAAATGTTTTTCCGTCTTTCTCCGATTTATTTTTTACAAAAATTTTATTTTACAAAAAATATTGTTAAAAAAAATTTTGGAGAATTTCGATGAAATTACTAAAAATATAGTATTTTTTTTGAACAATTCCGGCGAATTTCGGAGAACTCTCGTGAATTCCTGGGAAACCTGGCGAAATCAAAGGCATAACAAATTAAAGGAATTCATAAAACGGCCTCAATGGATAACATAAAAAGCATTAATCCTAAATAAAAAATATCTTATGAGTGTCAATCTTGGTCAAATTTAGATTTTTAAAGAAAAATTTTTAAATTACATACTACGTATCTCAAAAGCATAAATAAAACAAAATAAATTTAAAAAACTTTATTAAAATGGTATTAATAAAATAGACAAAAAATTCAAATTAAAATCTTAGTCATTTTTTTAAATAAATGTAAAATTATATAAACGACTCTTTTTTGTTATAATAAAGTTTTTTAAAAACACACATGCTTATGATTTAATTCTTTCCAATCATTACTTTGACAATCTCTACTACAATAACATGCTTTAGTGCATTTAGAACAAGTAAATTTGGAATTTTCTCGACCACAATAGCGACACATTTTCTCTGTTTTACGACCAGTGAAAATAATACTCTTAGGATCATCAACACGTATAGCCGGACTACCATCAGCAGCCAATCTAACATATGGATTTATAATCATCAACCATGTACCAACACTAAAATCTTGACTTATTTCATCATAATTCTCACCCAAATTATAAACACTCAGTCTTTCACATTGATTTTCATCATCATCAATCACAAAAAAAACTGATGAAAATCCAAAAATAGGCAGATCAAAAACACGTACACTCAAAACATAACCCATTAAGACTTCATCTTGACTAAAGTCTATTTGTTTCAATGTTATTTCTTTTAGACCAACTAGAGAATAAGGCATTTTTTGAGTCCTAGGTGGTTTTATAGTTGTCTTTGCTTTAAATAATGATTCGAGCTTTTCTCTCATATCATCAAATAACTTCCTATGCTTTTTAATCAAGTCTATTCTATACTCATTTCTAGACAATTTAGACTCATCATTTGTCGATTGTATTGGCTTAATCTCATCATCATTCCCATCACTTAAACTTAAACCACCACTTAATTCTAATAAAGTTTTTAGGAAAACTTTAGCTTGACTTTCAACTGGTAAAAAACAAGGCAATTGTAACTTTTCACTTTTTTCAGCCATTCTTAGACAATTTTTAATTTCTTTCATTTCTTTTTCTTTACTCTTATTTTCATTAGCCAATTTACAATAGCCAATAGAATAATAAGACTCTGGTATACTACGAGCATCGACTGGGCTTATTTCAATAAATTGTTCATAGGCTTTTACTGCTTCAGAAAATCTCGACAAATTTTTTAAACATCCAGCTTTATAAAACATACAATGTGAATTATCTGGTTCTTTACGCAACACATATTCAATCTCTTTAAGACCACGTTTATAATCTCCCATAAACGAATAGGTCACACCTCGTATTTCATACATACGCGTACAATCTGGATGTTTTTTAATTGACTCATTTATAAACTCCAAATTGTGTTTATAATCCGAAATTCTTAAATACATAAGACACAATCTAGCCTTACAATCAGCCGGACCTGGCTCTTTTTTATTAACAAATAATTCTAATTTCTTGATCAATTCTTCTTGTAAATCAATTGGTATTTGACAAACGACACTCTCCAATTCATAAGCAAGTGTTATTTTATCAACTATGGTTGGAATATCTGAATTAATGTTCTTGCTCTTTTTGAATAATTCCAAAGCTTCATAAAAATTCATCATAGCTTCAAGCATTATTTGAGCTGTGACCGATCCATTATCAGCATATTGACTAATCATCTTTGGATCAAATATTAATTTATTATTGGTTGAATGTGGATAGGAATTCTTTTGTAACTTGGCTAATTTATTCAAATGTGGAAATTTTTGTTTAACATAATTTTCAACACTTTGATTGGCGGGTATATTTAATTCCTTTTGTTTTTGTCTCAAGTCCTCAATGGCTTTCATTATTTGACTATTTCTTTCATTAGCATGAACTGAATTTCTCGCCAAATCTCTCTTATGCCAAAGCAATGCCTTCTCTGGGTCGCCTTTTAACATATAAAGTGTGACTAAATTTGTTATTGAGTCATTATTTCCACCTCTTTTGTGACATAATAGAAATAAATTCTCAGCACGATCCAAGTCTTTAGCAACACCATCACCACTCATGTACAAAAGACCAAGATTATTAGCCGATTCAATTGAGCCTTGATCAACAGCTGATTGATAATACTCAATAGCCAATGATATATTCTTATTGACATACATACCATATTCATACATGATACCAAGAGCATGCTTTGATTCAACAACACCAAAAACAGGAACTTCACTATTTTTATATTTTAAAACAGGAGATTTACTCGATGCTTGTTTGAATAAATTAACAGCCAATTGATTGTCTAATTTGACGCCCTTGCCCTCTCTGTGCAACAAAGCCAAATTGTACATGGCCTCAGGATTTCCTTTTTGTGCAGCTTTAGCATAATATTTAGCAGCTAATTCAAAATTTTGTTTACATGTACTTGAGCCATCTCGATACTCATTGCCCAAAAAGACATCTTCATAACTTTTGTCTATTTTAATAATCTCTTTTTTCAATGCTTCAAATTGTTTTATTAATTTTTTATCTTGTAAATCATCACCAAGACGTTCTTTGACTTTTTTAAATATTTCATCACGTCTTTCTTCACTTGTTTTAGGCTGTGAAGACTCGTCCAAATGAGCAAAACGATTTTGTTCGAATTTTAAATTTTTTATTTTGGCTAGTAAATTTTTATATTCTTCATTGGATGGATCTAAGACTAATGCCTGTGTATAGAAATCAATTGATTTTTTATATTCATTTAATTCAGCATAGACTTGACCTAAACGAGCATAAGTCTTTGACCATTGTGGCTTGTAAATGTTGGCTTGTTCAGCATCGACTAAAGCCTTAAATAGATAATTTCTATCCAGTCGATTATTTTGCTCATACAATTTCAAATAAGCCAATGAGCGATTTGAGAATAAAACAGCTTTGTTGTCAGTGCTTAAATTATTAATCTCAATTGCTTGATTATACAAATCAATTGATTTTTGAAATTGTTCTTGTTTATAAAACTCATTTGCTTTTAGTTTAAGTTGTTCGAATTTTTCATTAGAAACACTTGTTTCTGTTTTGTTTAAATTTGATTTAAACAAGTCCAATTCTTTTTTTGATTGGCCTAAATTCACTAAACATTTTGATATTTGTGACCAATGATTTTCGAATTGATCTAATGTTAAACTCATTGTTGGATTATGGGCTATTGTATTACGAATATTTTTAATTATTTCAATGTCTTCTAGGCTTGTACGATCGATTAGTTTAGAGTTATAAAAAATGACTATGAATAAACTAATGTCCCATTTGGTTGAATCGCCCAAATTGGCATGTTGTTTTTGGTCTTGATTCATTTTTAAAAAAGCTCTTTTGCCATCTCCATTAAGGAAAAATTTCTCAGCACTTTGACCATTTTCAATCCAATCCTCGTCGTAGACTCTCTTGTAATTGTTTAAAAATATACTACGAATTATTTCGGTCGATTTGGTCAATAAACGCTGTAGATTAATAAAATTGATAACATCTTCCGACAAACTCATTTTTTTGTTCAATTTTATCTAATTAGATTTAAAAAAAAAGAAATAAATTAAAAACTTGTCTTTGTTTTTAATGCTTAATTTGAACAAGATGATTAAATGAAATTTCAAAATTTCAAATAAAAAATTTAAATTTTATTTTTTATTGTATAAGTGTCAGTATTTAAAATTTTGTGGCAGTGTACAATTGTTCATTTTTTATTTGTCTTTTTTTGATTTTTATTCTAATCCAGACGTTTAAGAATATTTTTTTTCGATTGTACACTTTTAAAAAAAAGGAGATTGGGAACTATGACGGTTGACTTTAAAAAGTTTAAATATCAAAATTGAGCGAAGAATCTCTTTTTTAATTTAATCAAAGAAGCTTTTTTTTATTCTAGAATATCGATATTTTAGAATCGATACAATAATATTCGATATTTGAGTTTTGATACGGTAATTATCGATATCGTGCCATTACTTACCGAAATGATCAAAATCAACGTTAAGATTGTCAATCCTCATAAAACTTGGAATCTTTTGTATAAACAGTGTCCTTAAAATACGAGTAATTAAAATGGAAATTTATTTTTGTGCGCTTTTTGAAAGTTTAATTTTTTATTATTTATTTTTCAAGCGAAATAATTTTTAATTTAGATTAATTTATCTTTTATAGATATACTTAACAAAACAGAACAAAAAGAATAATGCATTTTTAAAGTTCGAATGTTAACGTTCGAAAGTTTTTAAGCACCATTTAAGCTTGCTTTAAGTAAAATAATTTTCTTTTTTTTTAAATTTTAAATTATCAATCAATCAAAAAATGTAATTCAGCAAAAATACTTTTATCATTCAAAAATATTTTAAATCAATTTCACATAGAACGAAAAAACAGGCTTATCCCTGTTTATTTTAGTTTAGATTTTTCAAAACACATTTGAATCTTAGACCAGTGTCAATCAAAAATTACTGATGTGGATTAATGATTTTTCATATCAGAATAACTTTTAAATTTTTATAATATTTTATTTTGATTTATAATCACTGATTTATGTTAGTTAAATTATTTTTATGATTGAGTGACGTGATAAATTTATCACCAACTTTTTTTGTTGTTTCTCAAGAAAAAAAGCAAATACAAAATTTTAGTATTTGCAGAGAATAATAAAATAGAGAATCTCATCATATCAAAAGAGGAAATAAATAAAAAATTACTTTAAATTACTTATACAATAGAAAATTAAGAACTAATAATTTTGCTACTTCGTTCCCTAATATAAAAGAAATCATGCGATCCAAAACGAAAAATCGTTTTCTTTTGTCATAGACACTTTTTACACTTGTTTAAACCAATTTTTAATATAGGGTTTTAACCGCTTAGATACCTGACTTATTATTATTTTCATTTTCGTGGTAGAAATGCATTTGTCACATTTAGATTTTATTATAAAATGCTAACAAAAATTTTAACATCTAATAAAAAAAAAAAGCAAACTAATATTTACTAATTTTTTATGTGACCTTCTGGAGTCACACAGTCGAAAATACCATAATTATTGAGGTAATCCTTGCCCTGACCATTTTAGCCTCCGTAAGCGATCATAAATTCTCGATTTTATTGAGATCAAGAGATCGATTACACCATGGAAGTACTTCAATTGTCTGCTCTTTAAACCAGTCTCTTATCGAATATACTGTGTGAGTTGAAGCGCCATCTTAGAGTAAAAAAGCTCAACTGACAGTAAAAGATGATTTTGGAGGGTGTTCTTGTAGACATATTTATTATTTCGAATTACGACTAGCTCGGCTATTTCTTGTTGTCTTTTACCACCACCTTTAAGGAGGCCCACATCTCCCGTTTGACATTATAAGCCAGCATTTTTTTTGTTCATTTTCGGTTTTAATTTGTGAATTGCAAAGATTTTCCAAAACAAGTTGGAGCATCTAAAAATCAAAAAATATAAGCTTATGAAAATTTTTCTTTATGACATTAATATTATTTTAAATCAATTTAAAAGTTTAAGGAGGAATCTCTCAAAATTTTTTTTATTTTTGGTAAAGTTTAAAAAAGTTTTAGGATTATTCTAAACTTTTGAAATGTTTATTTTTATTTAAAAATTACCGCTTTTGATCCAAATAAAAAAAACATTTAAAGGAATATTTTGTATCATTTTTTTAGTTTCACTTTTTATCAACGATAACTCCAAGAAAAATTTTAAAAAAAATCTAACATTATACGATTAAAATTAATCAAATAAAATAAAAATGAAAAATTTATAATTTGGAAAAACTTTATTAACAATTCGCGACGTTTCGGTAAAACGAAGTTACCATTATCAAGCTGTTAATCTATCTAAAAGGAAATAAAAGGAAAAAACAAGGAAAATTTGAAAATAAAATTAAAATAAAAATAATAGAAAAAAAATTATAATATTTCAAATTTGAAACGTAAAATTATTAGTGGGGTATTTTTGCAATTTTGTGTCCCAGTTAGATCCTAATGAAGACTCCGAAATGTTAAGTTTTGATGTCGAATCATTGTTCACTAATGTCCCAACATTAGAGACTATCGAACAGATTCTAGACCTTGCTTACAAAGAGGGTAGAACTCTTTTCCATGGATTGAAAAGAGATGAGCTAAAACATCTGCTTATTGTGTGTACCCAAGAGTCACATTTTCAATTTAATGGAGAATATTTTGATCAAACAGATGGTGTAGCTATGGGCTCACCACTCGGACCTTTGTTTGCTAATATTTTTATGTCCGAATTCGAGAAGAAACACATGGTTGAACTTAAAAAATTAGGTATTAGTTTTTGGAAAAGATATGTAGATGATATTTTCGCAACTCTGAATATCAAGGGAAATGCTAAAAATTGTCTAGATTTTTTGAATAAACAGCACCCTAATATTAAGTTCACTATTGAACATGAATGTAATAAAACACTCCCCTTCTTAGACACTTTGGTTAAAAGAAGTTTAGGTAAATTTACAACAACTATTTACCATAAAAAGACCTTCACAGGAGTATACCTAAATTGGACTAGTCTTACAGCTAGGAAATACAAGATAGGTTTAATTTCGTGTTTATTAAATCGAATTGAGGCTATTTGTAGTGAAGAAAATGATATCATTTCTGAAAAGCAGAAATTAAAAACTATTCTTTTAAAGAATCAGTACCCTCAGGATATAATTGAGGAAGAGTTTAAACGTTTTGAAAATAAAAAACCTAAACAATTAGAAAATATCGAAGGTAGTATTGAAGTAAAAAGGTATATTGTGTTACCTTACTCCAACAACAAATGTGAGGATTTTGCAAGAAGACTGAAAAAATTAGTCGTAAGCAATTTCCCATTGGTGAATTTCAATGTTGCATACCAAACACCTAAAACAATTTCGAGTCATTTTCCCTTCAAAGACAACATCAAAAAGAATGAGGATAAGTCGCTCGTTGTATATAACATCAAATGCAAAAATTGTGAGGCAAACTACATCGGTAAATGCAAACGTATATTATCGTATCGAATTAGTGAACATAAAAAGTCGAGTGAATCCTCTTGTTGTCAACATGAGTCGAGTACTGGGCACACTATGGATTATGATAATATTGAAATCATCGATAAAGCTGATACTGATATGAAGCTTCGAATCAAAGAATTGTTACACATTCTTAAACGTAAACCGTCTCTTAACAAACAGTTAAACTCTCAGTCTAACTACGAGATTAAAACTCTCATTATTCAAGCGTATCCGCAACATCGATAATCTAGCGTTTAGTGGGGTTGCAATTACATAAAATTGCAAAAATACCCCACTAATAATTTTACGTTTCAAATTTGAAATATTATAATTTTTTTTCTATTATTTTTATTTTAATTTTATTTTCAAATTTTCCTTGTTTTTTCCTTTTATTTCCTTTTAGATAGATTAACAGCTTGATAATGGTAACTTCGTTTTACCGAAACGTCGCGAATTGTTAATAAAGTTTTTCCAAATTATAAATTTTTCATTTTTATTTTATTTGATTAAAAAAAATCTATTTTGATCCTCGGCTATTTTATTCTAAACTTTTGATACATACTGTATTATACTAATATTCTGTTTATTTTTGATATCGCTCAGACCGTCTAGAAAAAAAAACTAAAAAATATTAATAAGATATATCGAATTTATTTAAAATATTATTTAAAAAAGACTAAATTTTAAATTGAATGTCAAGATTAAAAAATAAAAATTTTTAAAAAATTTAATTTAAAAAAAAAATAATTTTTTTTAATAATTTTTTCTTTTGCTTTTTTGAGTGATTAGATAAATAAATTAAAATGAAAACTCGTCGGTAAATAATTATCATTAGAAAAAAAAAAGAGTGTCTAAATTAAATTAATTTAAAAAATTATTTTATTTTTTTTCTTGGTTGCTCATTTTTTGTTTATACACTTGTACATATGTTGATTTAAATTTTTTTTACGTATGGAGCTAGGCCAATAGCGTCGGGTATTTCAATTGTCTCTAGGCCAATATTAGACGGATTGAATGGTATACAAACAGGAAATTGCTTCTGTGTATCTATGACTAATACTTGTTGAACACTGTTTTGTTCCATTTTACGTATTTCTTTTAATTTATCAGTTACTTTATCTATAAATTGTCGACTCAACTTTTCCTCAAAACTCTCCAATGGTGTATACCAAAATAATATTCTTTGTATTTGAGCAATTGTCAACTTGGGACACATGTCACATATTGTTTGTATATCAGTCTCGCTCTTTCTAGCTTGTAACAATTGACTTGCTTGTATAACGGGGTCTAACATTTCACAAGCGCCCGAATCTTGTAATTTACTATCTCTAACCCATTGCTCTAATAAACTAGTATTGTATCTCAATTCAATACCCTTTGACCAATTGCACATTTCTTTTCTCAATATTAAATTATTAAATGTCGTAGCACCAATAAAAAAGAATAGCTGCTTAAATATTTGATTGACTATTTCCGGATCGACACCATGCGAATTTAAAGTATTCAAAAATTCATTTAACTTTTTAGTCAATGTCTCCAATGTTATTCTTGATTGTTGTTGTTGTTGATTGGAGCTTTGTGATGAAATAGTTTGATTTAAAACACCTGATTTATTTGGTTTTATATCATTTATGGATAAAGCATCATGTTCCAACATGGCACCAACAATAATTGGATTTATTTTTTTTTCAAAGTCCTTTATAATACCCTGAAAGAGCCATATGCTTATATCACTAAAAATACCACGATATTCAGTAAGATCAAAATTTTTTAAACAATGCTCATTTTGTTTGGGTGTATTTTGACTTTGAAACATTTCATCGCCACTATATTGTTTTAAATTGTGTATTAAACGACAAAAATTAGTCATCCATAAGACTAGATAATCTAAATCTTCTTGTTTCTTCTTGATTAAACGCTTGACTGATTGAACTGATGAATTGAGAAGTAGACGTACTTTTTCATCGTCATTAGACATGTCGGCATAACGAATACACATGAATAAAATGTATGCTGGTAGACCTGGTAGGAATGTAAGTGCTAAACGAGGTTTTAAATCGTCTATTAATTTTGATATTATTTTTGGTTCGTCTTCAACTTTCCATTCAAGTATACCCATATAATCACCAGTGTGTTTCGATCGAATTTGTGGCATGTAAATTGTTGATGAATTATTTAAATTAGTGTTTAATTTATGTGCTAGATTATTGTTATTGTAATTTGGAGTGAGTGTATTTGTGGTTTGATTCAATATAGTATTTATTGATCTATCTGGATCGTTAATGGCAGTGCTATTTAGACCATTCATTGATACTGTTGATGATGAATTCAATGTGAATCGATCTCCTAAATTGATTGTCTTTGATCGTTTTATATAAACTTTAAGCATTTTTTTGTATTTTTTAATTTCTTCTGAATATTGATCACATTTTTCGCTCAATTCCTTTTTTTATTTGAAGAAAAAAATGAGTTAATTGCATAGTTTTGATTTTAAAGTCATGATAAATTATCTAAGTCTTCATTTAATACTTTATTTATTTAATGAAATGAAATAGAGATCCTTAATCGCTTTAGTCTTAAGATAAAGTATTGAATCTATTTCTAATGAATTAATAAAACCGGTCATGTAGTCAAACCATTATCTTGGATTTTTTTCAAGGTAATGATTTAACTATTTGTTTATCTTTATAGATTAATTTTAATTTTGAAAAAAAAAATTAAACCAAATTTTTAAAACTCTGATATCAACTTAGAAGACTAAGAAATTATTTTAAAAGTACTTACCAAATTTTGTTTGGTTAATTTCATAATTTCATTTTTGAAAGTAGCATCAATTAAATGTTCAGGCGGCATATTTTGCATTAACAAATCTTGTTGTTTCTCATATTCCTCATTTAAATTCTGAATTTCACGCACAAAATTCGCCTTGTCTAAATCATAACTCTTTTTCATGTCGCTTATTTGATTTTCCAAAATACGATTCAATATTTTCTGTGTATTATAACCAATTTCGAATTCATTTGTACCATTGGTATCGATTTGACTCATATCGGACAATGCATCCATATCGACATCATTCAACGAATTATTCTCACCATTATAACGTTGTTGTTGTCGATGTTTAGCAATTAACAATGATTTCAAATGAATACACTCGTCTCTACGACGTTGTACTTCTTCATTTAAAACATCAAATTGTCCCATCATTTCTTTATTTATTTGAGTGTCTGTCTTAGTTGATGATGATTGATGATTATCAGCAATTAAATCTCTCAATCTATTCAAATCCTCTCTTAATTTTTGATTTTCCAATTCTAATTCTTGAGACTTGATCATCTCGTAATCTTTTTCCATTTGTAATTTCTCAATAAGAAAACTTTTATTTTGCTGTTGCTGTTGATCATCGTCATTTTCTAAGCTCAAAGTCTTACTAGCGCGTGAAAAATTCGATTCTTTTCTCTCCAATTCAAGACTAGCTATACGACGTTGTAATTTACTTATAAGTCTCAAGTCCATTTCGGAACCATTCGGTGTCATGTACAATAGTTTATTAGCTTCAAAATTGGCTACATCTTGTGCTAGACTAGACGTAGTCGATCGAGTCTTTGAATCTTGTTCCAATTCTTCAATTAACGATTCCAATTCTAAATTGTGTTGATGTGGTGGTATTGACGTAGTCGATGAACTAAGACTTATAGTCGAATTTAAATTCTTATTACTCAATCTCAGCAAATCCGATTTGACTTTTTCGAATCGTTGCTCCAATTTGGAATATTCGTTTATTAATTTTTGATGATTGGCTCGTTCGTTTTCCAATTCGATCAATTGACTTTTCATTTGATCTATTCTCACTTGTAAACTAACTATTTTCGTTTCGGATTCTTCGAGTTTACTCTTTAATAAACTTATTTCTTGATTCGATTTCGATGTCGATTCCCTATTCATTTTTTCCAATTTATTCTTTTCTTTAATCAAATCGTCTCGTTCTATTTTAACCTTATTATAATTCTCTTTTAATTGACTCAACTCTTCATTTAATTCATTTAGTTTAATATTGGATTCTTTGGCTTGTGAACTCGTTTGTTTCAAAGTGATTATTTGAGATTTAAGAGGCTCCAATTCAATTACTTTTTGATTCAACAAATCTCTTTCTTTATTTATTTTTTCAATTTGTTGTTGTAGTGATATAATCTTATTCTCTAAGCCTTTGTTTAATTGTTTTTGATGTTCAACAGAACGTGCCTCGATTTTAAGTGTCTTGAATAGCTGTCGGGCTTTGCGACGTCTGAAATGTGCTTGTAATAAAGTGATGCCTCTTTTGACTTTTTTGTAGCGAATTCTCGCCAACCAACCTCTAACATGAGCCTGTATTAAAGTAGCTTTAACATTAAGTATCATTAATTGTCTATTTTTCCTGGCCAAATAACCGCGACACAAACTCTGCAATTTAACACAATCCATTTTAATTTTCAAGTATTTTTTTCTAGCCATATAAGCACGCCAATTTGATTGTATTGTAATGGCTGCGCGTGTTTCTTTTTTATGCTTGAGTAACCTTCGAGCTAGAAGACCTCGCGATTGACATTGAATTAAAAGACATGATTTTTTTATTTTATTAAATTTCGATCGAGCTAGCCAACCTCTAATATGCTTTTGTATCATAATACCAGCCGATTTTAATTTGTCAGATCTTAACTTTTCCAAATAGGCTACTTGACCGGCTTGAAAGAATATTTTACTTTTACCAAATTGATATTTTGTTTCGTCTTTTATCAATGATATCAAAATATTTTCGCATGTTTCTTTTAAATTAGAGCGATTTATGCTCGATAGAGTTTTAAATAGCATTCGATATCGTTGAAAAAATTCTTGATATGTCCATCTTGATGGATAGCCAGCAGCGCTTATTCGCACTGTTTCAAGTACACCACAAGCTCTCAATTGTTCAACAGCTCGTTTAGCCTCGAATTTAAACGGAGCTTTTAAATCGTTTGGTTTAATACAGCGTACATAATGTGGTGTTGTTGAATTGAGAGCAGTCATTAAATTGTTTAAGGACTCTCTAAATTGGGAGCCAACTGTTTTTTTGCGAATCATTTGTGTCTTTGTTGGAGCTGGCATTGTATTTCGTTTGACTTCATAACCCTTTGGTTTCGATTCGTCTGATTCCTCACAAAATATCTCACTAATAAATTCAATTTCACTGTATTTTAAGACTTTGAGTTGTTCTTCGAGAACAGTATCGCGATTTTTTTCTAGAAATCCATCGACTTGATACTCGACATTTTCGGCAAAGTGATGAATTATAAACGATTTTTGAGACATCCTAGGCTTGGAAAAATGATTTTTTGATCCTGTTCCTGTACTCGCTGTAGTCGTACTCGCTGGTTTTAAATGTTTATCATATAATTTATTACACCATGTTAAATCACTACCTTTAGGCATTTTACACTCTTCGTCTAATAAGTCCAAAATACCAATTTTACCTTCGATTAACTCAATACATGGTTGATTATCGTAGAATTCGATAAATGACCATTTAATTTGTTCTCGTACATATTCTTCTTGTTCTAATTTGAAAACATGTTGACAAAATTGTTGTTGTAGTTTTTCATTTGCGTAATTAATACAAAATTGTTCGAAACTATTTATTTGAAATGTTTCAAAGCCATAAATATCCAAGACACCAATGAACGAATGTGTTTTGACAGGACTCTTTAGACACTTGTTTATTTGTGATACAACCCAATTGAATAATTGTGAATACATATGCTTTGCCAATGCGTCTCGAGAAAACAATGCCTTTAAATTAACAACAACAAAAATTAAATTAATTAAGTGTCCTCAGGGTCATAGATTTTTTTCTTGTCATAAAGATATTAATTAATGTCAAATAAAAAAAGAAGAATTTTTTATTTATGCTTGATTTAATATCTTAACTTTTCTTTTTAAGGTCAAAATTTAATCTTAAAATAAAAATTAACTCTTAAACTTAAAGTGGGTTTTCTTTTTTTCTAATTTTTTTAAGAGTACACTTTTGTTCTTTGACAAAGATACCTTTCGATAAAAATATTTTTTAGACTTTAGATAAAGTGTCAAATTGGTATGTTTAACTAATAAACAAAACAGAACATCATTTTCCTTAAAAAAAGTATCTTATCTACCTTTTCTTTGAGGAAAAATCAATTCATTTTTTATGAATATTCTGTGACACAAAAATATGTGTGAATAACCAATCAAAAAATCTTTTAAACATACAGTAGTTCCTTGTTTATATCCCTTCTTTTGTCCCCGGGATATTTGGTAATTTAAGTAAATATTAAAATAAACTTGAAGACTTAATTTCCCTACAAAATTTATCAAAATTTTATAAAACATAACACAAATTAAATTTGATCTAAATAACTATTTAAATGAATTCTTCCAGTCTTTTTTCCAAGTACTGGAAGAATTCATATGATTAAATCGACTAGGTAAAATCATATAATTGATTAAATTCAAACGAATAATCGAGAAAAAAAAGCCTTTATTAAAATGTGAAAATAAAAAAAACTTACTTGACTAAGAGTTAATGGGGTATTGACAACTTCATTTACTGTTTTAATGCGTTTATTACAAAGCCAAGCTCTCATATGATTTTCATCAATTTTAAGCAAGTCACACATGATGCTTATAGATTGATCATTTTTCTTTTATTTTTTTTTTAAATTATTAGAAATAAAATTTTACTATTTTCTTAAAATTTTAAATTTACAGCAACAAAGCTGGCTTCATTTGATTTCTCACCAGATATTCGAACATTACCCAAATGTAAAATAGCCGATATGAGTGAAAAAATGACCAATTGATCTTTTTTGCTTATTTCCAACAATTTAAAAGCATCTAATGTATCCTTAAATACATGATTATCATCGACATTATCTATTTTCTCAGCTTCGCCTTGATTCGTATAAACAAATTTACTAGCCGGGCCTAATCTCAAATATTCATATTCTTTTTTATCACTTTGTGAACACAATTGATAAAAAATGTGATAATTTCTTTCTTGTGGTGCTTGAAAAACAACACGTGACTTTTCCAATAGATATGTTTTCATACTACCACCAACAATATGATGACTTCGATTAAAATCAATTTGTATAAATTTACCAAAACGACTCGAATTGTCATTACGAGTTGTTTTAGCATTACCAAATGCCTCCATTATTGGATTACTAGCTAGGACTTTTTTCTCAACTTGAGTCTCTTCGGATGAACCACCAACATTGGCAAAATATCTCATAGCATACTTTGCACTTACAGTCTTACCAGCACCTGATTCACCAGACACTATAATCGATTGATTCTGATCGAATTGAATCATTTTTTGGAATGCCGATTCCGACACTGAGAATATATGCGGGTCCATATTTTGTACATCACGACCATTATAGGCCTGTATTGTTTCATTACCATAAATAGGCAATGATTCATATGGATTTATAGCTACTAAAACAATGCCACAATATGTGTATATTTGATTACTAGTCAAAAATCTAACCTCTAAATTGTACAAGACCTCGGGTTCGTTTAAATAACTCAAAGCGGTTAGATCATTTTGACCGATTAAAATGTCCGGATTTCTCAAAGGTGGTAGTTTAGGATTGGGTACTTGATTTGATTGTATATCATAATTAATCTCGACTTGATCGTCTTCAATTAGAACTTTTAAATTTGTTGTTGTTGGTTCATAGTTCTCCAATAAACGACCTGCTTTCCAAACTCGATCGGCATCGGGTATCCATACTCGTGCGTCTTTAGTGTACAATTCTAAATTCGACATTTTCTACTGTAATAATTAACTCATTTACAAAAATACAATTCGAGAGTTAAATAAAATTTCGACAATTCAATAAAATAACACACAACACAAAAATTAAAATTAAGAAAAATAAAAATGTTTTTTTTTTTTAAATTATAAAAAATTATTAAAAATCTTAAAAAAATGAGTAATAATATAATAATTATAATCATCATCATCAGTAAAGTTACGTTGCCAGGTTTATTTTTCAGCAGAAGAAGAAAATAAAAATCAATAATTTTAATTTTTTTTTTTCAAAATTATGATTCATTTTTGTCACATTGAAATTTAAGTCAAAAAAAAATTTTTTTTTTTTAAATTTGAAATAAAATTGCAAGTTTAAGTTTCAACGACTACTTCTAAAAAAAAAAAAAAAAAACAAAATATAGAAAAAGAAAATTTATTAGTTTTATGGGTAAGGACTAAAGTGAGTGTTGTTCGTGTGTGTGTTGAAATTTCAAAACAAACTTTTTATGCTTTGTTTTTTTATTTGATTTGCTAATGAGATCAAATAATTGAAATTAATTAATTTTTTTTTCTTTTTGATTAAAAGGTATCCTCTCCTTCTATCTCTCTTTTAAAGGATAAACACTTATTGTGTATTTATGCTTGACCCCTTTTGGTTTTCTAATCTTTGTCGTTGTTGTTGTTGTGACATGAAGGAAAAGCCTTGAGGTTGTTGCTTTGAAATTAATAAAAACAAAATTATAATAATTTTGAATTAGAACCGGAATTAATTTAAAGTCATATGACTAAAAGCACCCTGAGTGAGTTACACTAAAAAAAAAAAGAATTTTCTAATTGAGTTTTTTTCTAATAATAAATTTAAATTTTATGAATATTTTTCAGTCATAAAGATGAATCATTAAAGTCTACATGATTTGTAAAATAAAAATAAAGTGTTCTTTTGGGTCCTTTTTGTGTTAAGGTCGTTTTTATTCTATTCAACAAAAATAAAAATCACTTTACAACAAAATATAAATGATTAAAATATTACATTTTTATTGTTATTATTTTTTTTAAAATTTGAACAACTATAAGAAAAAATAACAACTCCCTAAACGCCATTTTTATTTAATTACCTGTCAAAAAATAGAAAAATACTTTTGAAAAAAAAAAATTTTATTTTTTTTTAAATCACTTAGCTCTTTTTTTTTCTAAATTTTTAGAATTGAATTTTTACTATTCGAATTGACCTCGTTTTGCTTATCATTTTTGATTTTTAATTTTTGTTGTTGATAAATTGGATAAATGGATGAGCTCATTCGTTTACGTTTGAGTCTAAATTCAAAATACTACAACAACAACAACAACAAAAAATAAAATGAATAAAAATGTGACTTGAATTCGGATTAGAAGACTTATTATCTTGTGCTTAAGCTTTGAAAATTAATCAAATTGATATTTGATAATACACTTTGCGTTCAAAATTAGAAAAAAAAAAAGCCTAACTTACTAAGTTAACCAAAAAAAAAAATTATGGATTAATCTAATTTATTGATTGGTAAATAACATTTAACAAAAAAATAATGATTTATTTATAAAAACGAAACCCTAAGCACTAGAAATAGAATAGCAAAGAACTCACTACCAAAAAGCATTAAAAAATTATTATTCGTTTTATTCGACTCAATTTTTTTTTTTATTAAAAATTTCTCTTAAAAAATCTTTAAGAAATAAAGCAAAATAAATGAAAAAATTATTATGTAATTTTTAAATGCTTTTTATTTAAAAAATAGAAATTTAAAAATTTAATTTTTAATTGTATTAAAATATAACAAAATTGTCAGGTTTATGAATCGATTTCGAAACTTTCATTTTGGTACTTTTCAATTGAGAGATTTTCAAACATATGCAATTTTTTTATAAATTAATCTTTTTCAAATATTTAAACTAAAATCTTGAAAATTTTGAATAACTTTAAAACGGTTTTTAATTCAAGCATAGTAAACTTTTTTTTTGTACATACACAATTCTCTAAGGTAACTAACTTACTTGACACATACGAAAAAATGGTAAAATGTTTTTTCATTAAATTTTACAAAATAAAATGAATTGTCAAAATACTTTGACCATGTAAAATATTTTGATTATAAAAATAATACTAAGATAGGTCAATGAGTACCTAATCGATCTAACGACTATCAAATATTTATTTTCATTTCAAGTAGAAAAGAAGTCAAGATTGGTTGAGAAAATTAGACTGAATTGTCAATATTCTTTTAACTCATATATTATGATGTGAAAATGATGTGACACTATGTTACATTCTCAATTTCTTTTTTGAAATCTTTCAAAATATTATATAATTTGTAATAAGAGTAATACTCTTGGTAGTAGAACTGACGCTGAAATATATATTTAGGGAATGTTTGATTTGCATTTAAACAATAAATTATGAGATTTCTTTATTTTTATATTTTTTATTATAAAAAACTATTTTGTAAGTAATAATTAAAAAAAAAATTAAAAAAAAAATATTTGAAAATTAAATTAAAATTTAAATAAAAAATGTCTGAAAAAATGGTAATGTTTGTGTCCAAACAACATCAACAAACAGTAAAACGTTTGTACAAGATTATATTTCGTTTACATAAAAGTCTGCCTGGTGAATTAAAACAAATTGGTGATAGTTATGTAAGACATGAATTTAAATTACATAAAAATGCGAATCCTGAACAAACAAGTCTTTTCATGAACGAATGGGCAGTAAGTTTTGATTTATATTTCAAGAAAAAATTTTAATTTTTTTTTTTAAATTTAAAATTTTTTTTTTAAAAAGAATTATGTTCAAATCTTAATGAAACAAGTAAATCCAAAATTTAAACAAAAAATTGGACAAGATCTAGGCGAGAGTAAATTAAACAATTTCAACGAAAATCAAGTACGTCAATTGTACGAATTATTCAAAGAAACAACAGGTTACAAACAATAAGAAAAAAAAATGTTAAAAAAAATAAATAATTTTAAAAATACTTTATTTAATTTGAATAAACAGTTTTATACAACTTATTCTAGTCCTATTGATTTACCTGAAGCTGACATCGACTTAGATTCAACTAATCTAAGCACATTCATTCAAAATCAATCATCAGTAATAGAAAAACCGTTTAAAAATAATGAGATTTTGTTTTGTAAAGTTGTAAATAAAACTTTAAAGCACGAGACACAATTATGTCGTCTTTTTAAATTGGAAACAAATGGCATCTTTCGAACTAAAGGTGTTGACATTTTTCATGAGCATATTATTCATAAATCTAATTTATATTTGAATGTTTCATTCGATGTTGGAGATCGTAAAATAGATTTTAGAAGACCTAGTCTCTATGAGTTTATATCATTAAAAGAACAACAAGCAGTTTCGTCTCATTTTTCAATTATAACTCTAGTGCCATTATTATTGGAAATAGGCAAAGGTTCAAAGGTATTAGAGTGTGGAACTGGCTCTGGTTCAATGAGTTTATTTCTGAGTGAGCGTATTGGTAGTGAAGGTTGTTTGCATACATTTGATATAAGTAAAATAAAAGCCCAAATGGGAAAGAGAGCATTTATGGAATGGAAATATACACATGATTTATCATCTGATGAAAAATGGCCTGCTAATGTTAAATTTGGTTTTATGGATTTTAATAATGATAATCGATGGTGTGATCAAATGGGAGAATTTTACGATGCTATTTATTTAGACATGTCCGAACTGGACAAAGGTATACAACAAGCATATAAAATGCTAAAACCAGATGGTGTTTTGGTCGTTAATGGTATGCATTTGACGCAAATATTTAAATGTTTAAATGTTATAGAGCAAAAAAATCTTGGCTTGGAACGTGAATTGATCATTGAGCCTAGTAATAGATTATGGGAATTGAGAAAAATTAAGGGCTCTAATGATCCATTGGATTGGACAGCTCGTTTAGAAGATCGTTTTGGTGAAAAGAAAAAGCGTGGTGGCTTATTTTTTAATTATTGGCAAGGCTTTTTAGCTAAATTTAGAAAAATTAAATAAATTTTTTAAACACAAAATTTTTTTTTCCCATATTTCTATTACGTCATTTAAAATTGACTTGGCAATAAAAAACAATTACAATTATTCATCAAAATTTTTATTCATCAAAAGTTATAAAACTTTCATAACTTTGAAAAATTGTAAATTGGTAAATTATTTTTAATGGTGGATCAAGTTTTAAATTATTTAATGATGATTGACCCTTCATTTTTTTTTTCGTTTATAAAGCTTTTCCTTACTATTTTTTCCGTGTCTTTCGCCTAAACAACTTTTTACCACTAAATTAAAAATGATTTTTTTTATTTGAGACATGAAAAATATTTTGTTAGACTTTAGACTAGAATTGGAGCTGACTGGGGGCATATAAAACCAGCTCGTTTGTTTTAAGAGAGTGAATAAAGTTGTGGAACTATTAATATTAATTTATAGGCTAGCGAATAGGCTTTTTAGCTTCAAAATGATCAAAGATGTTAAGTTTTTCATGTTTTATCAGAGATAATCTTAAACTGGTTGAATGGAAATTTCAACAAAAGAACAATAATCTAAAAATAAATAAAAGAATTGTGTCAAAATTGACTTACATGACGAATAATTTTGAATATCTTAAAAAAATTTCAGCTGTTTAAAAATTTAAAAAATATTTGAAGCATTTTATTGAAAGTTTTTTTTTTCTTTCTCATTATGTTTTTGATGTAATCCATTCTATTAGGTAGTATGAAAATATTTTATAAAACAATCAAAAACCTCTTCTTCTTTTTAATTTTTTTTAGTTTCAATAAAAAAAAAGCAAATATTTCAAGTATTCATCGCTTTTTTTATTGAAATCAAAAAATAAAACTTTTTGTTGTAGTTGTTGTTTATAAAATATTAGATGAATGAAAAAAAATGGAAAGTATCAAATTCTACGTGGACACAAATACAACAAAACAAATAAATATAAGCGAATTAATTCAATATGTAAATTTAGCGAGACATAGTGCACTCATAGGATCCTATGATAGTTCCCAAATATACTACAATGGTCTTTTACATTTAATTCAACGTCTAATTGAAGCGCCTCAAAATTTCGACAAAAAATTAAGTATGATTAATTTGACTAAAATATATAAAATGGTACTTACGGAACATGAAGAGATTAAATTAATATTAAGAGAATTGAAAAGCTTCAAGACTTTAAACACACCACCTGAAAGACCTATACCCAAGATAGAGATATTTTCTCATATTGATAGTAATGATAATCCAAAAAATGACATTAGCAACAACAATAACAACGATATCTGGCCAAGTCCTCCGACTCGTCTAAAACCAAAAGAAATATTAAAAACATCAACACATTTAAGAGTTAATAATACATTGCGATCTCCAAGAGACAAATCAACACCCAATACGACACTTAATAATAAATCGCGTTTACAAAGAGTACCATCAGCACCAAATAATAATAGACAAGCAACTAATGTACAAAAAAATCAAGAAACTGTTAAAAAATTTAAATCTCAAGCATATAGTCAAGAATTAATTGATTCCTTAGAGAGAGATATTCTCCAACGCAATCCTAATATTAAATGGAATGACATAGCTGGGTGTGAACAAGCGAAAAAATTACTTAAAGAAGCTGTTGTTTTACCTATGATCTTACCGGATTTTTTCAAAGGCATTCGTCGACCATATCGAGGTGTTTTAATGACTGGACCACCTGGTACTGGTAAGACTATGTTGGCTAAAGCAGTAGCAACTGAGTGTAAAACTACATTTTTTAATGTTTGTTCATCGAGTTTAACATCAAAGTATCATGGCGAATCGGAAAAATTAGTTAGACTTTTATTTGATATGGCACGTTTTTATGCTCCTAGCACAATTTTTATAGATGAAATACACTCAGTGTGTTCTAAACGAGGTTCATCAAATGAACATGAAGCAAGTCGTCGGGTTAAGTCAGAATTTTTGGTTCAAATTGAAGGAGTTTCAACTGGTTGCGATCCGTCTAAAATGGTCATTGTCTTAGGTGCGACTAATTTTCCATGGGATTTAGATGAAGCTCTAAAGCGTCGTCTAGAAAAACGTATCTACATACCATTACCTGATTTAAATTCTCGATTGGAACTGCTTAAATTAAATTTAAAAGATGTCGATTTAGATGATGATGTTGATTTGAACGAAATAGCTCAAAAATTAGATGGTTATTCGGGTGCCGATATAACAATGGTGTGTCGTGATGCGTCAATGATGGCCATGAGGCTTAAGATTGAAGGTCTTACTATTGAACAAATACAAACAATGTCTAAAGATGATTTGAATTTGCCAACTAAAATGAATGATTTTATGCATGTTTTGACAAGAATTAATCCATCAGTGAGTAAGAATGATTTGCAAAGATACGAACAATGGATGAAAGAATTCGGAAGTTGTTGAACAGCACTACGTTTTTAATCAAAATAATACTATTTATTATTAAATAAATATTGTTTCTTTTATTTTTCTATTATTTTTCTAAAAGATTTTTTGGTTATTTTGAAAAAGTTGTTTTAGTTTTTAATATTTTTGTTGTTATTTATTCAAAATGACCAAACACATTTTTTTTGATAAAAAAAATTTTTTATCTCCAAAAAAAATAAAATTTATTTTTAAAAAAATTTATTTTCAATTCTTCTTCGACTGGTCTAAGATTAATAATTTCATTGTTTGGTTTCTTTATGTCTTTTATGATTGGCTTTAAAATTGAGACATAGAAGTGATAAGGCATAGTTTGGTAATTGACCATTTTTTCAAACAGCGTTTTTAAGATTTTTGTAACAAAATTGCTTCCAATATACTTAAGCATTTCATTGCTTACGCCACCGTAACCATAACTTTTACTTTTTGCTAAGTAATTTATGACTTCTTTTATTATTTTTTGGTCATACTGAAAGAAGAAAATCAAGTTTTTATATTTTTCTACATAGGCTTCTAGGATTATAGGATAACTCCTTTGAATGGAATTTTTTTGATTGGTTCTACGCAATAATCACCGATGATTTTATTATTTCTTGAAGTAAGACTTAAATTCTTGCTTAATAATGTGCCGTTTACTTAACGTTTAATAATATCACATTACAGAGAGTTAATTTAATGCTAATATATTTTTTAGAAAAAAATATTTAAGATTCTTTACTTATTTTTAAAAAGACTCAAAAATAAGGCTACTTTTTTCTATAGTATCTAATTTTAATTATTTAGTATCTAATTTAAATAAATAAAATATCTAATATTTTTAGTATCAAATTATATTTTTATAATACCTGAATTCATTTTTTTGTATCTAAAATAATTAATTAGTATCTAATTTAATTAATTTAGTGTCAAAAAAAAATTTAAGTAAAAGGGGTTACTTTGGAATAGATATTACCAAACTAAGTGACATTAAAGA